>BMAV01024371.1:0-107094 GCA_019973955.1 Trichonephila inaurata madagascariensis | reverse complement strand
CACAAATCTGTTTAAAAAGGGAAACACGTACAATGAAATACAAATGCTCAGTTAGTACAAAATCAGACAGAAAAAGGGCAAAAAACGAAAAAGGTAAGGTAAACAAAACTACATTTTCTCAGAAGATTATCTCAGATTATACATATATTTGAACACACAATGACTTTACACCCTGCTAATTATTTTTCTTTTTTTCTCCTATTTTATGTAAAGGAATAACAACATGGGAAGGTAAGCGATTTTTACCCCCTTTTTTCTAGATAAATTTAACCCCAATACAACAACAAGCCATCAATCTCATCCGAGAAATTTTGTCACAGATTGGATTGTCCAAATAATCCTAATACATGATTTTAAACTTAGAAAGAGTGAAAGGATTTTTAGTGACAGAGTTAAACCAGTTTTTCCCCTCCTCAGTTTCACTTGGGGAAACTAAAAGAAACTCTTTAGAGGACATGAGAACAGTGTTCGACACTATAAAGACGATTTGATGTAGTTTTTAATTTAAAATGATGTAAATAGGAAATAAACGCGCCACGCATAATTAGGAGTTGTGTCGCGTAACTTGAATTGGAATTGGTATCCAAGTTGGGTTTAGATAGATAGGATTTGGCTTGTGTAAACCAGTATTAAAATTTGACCATAAACCCCCACCTAGCCCTTAATTTATTTTCAAAAATTTTAATGCCATACGAGCGATTAGTGGGAACACCTACGTCTACACCATTAATAGTAGAGACTTAGCATAATAATCTACAAAATCATTAAAATTTATTATGAAAAACTCAGAAAAAAGAAAAGAAAAAATTCGCGATAAGTGTAGAAAGTTTATTCTTTATTAAGTTTAGACACGTGTATTTACTTTTAGAACATTTAAGAAAAAAACTGATGATAAACTATTAGTGCACCTATTTAAATCTAAAATTGTTGGCAACAGCTCTTAGGGCGGAGGATCCAGTTGCGGATACCTCCTCTTGAAAAGACAGTATCGTAAGGTTTTAATTTAAACCTATAAGTTTTACGAAATGATAACTGATAAAAGATGTACATCACCAACCCAGTATCGATCTCGATTTTAGAACATATCTATGTACACTTTTCACTAATTAGGACCTTGAAATTAATTAAAATAAATAATTCTATTAAATGTATTCACAGAGTCGAGGGAAATAAAATTTCTGAGATAGAAGGCAATCAATAATGTTATTAATATCATGGTTTCGAGGTTTCCATATTTAATGTTTAAAAAAAGCTTGATAAAAAGAATGGTATGATTTGTAAGAGTTTGTTGTAAGGGAAGTTCCATAACCTTTCGTGATTTTTAAAATTTAAATTCTCTTAATAGAGCTTAGTGTTTTGTTATGACGAGTGATGTGCGGGTCACACCACTCGTATTCCAGCACCTCAGATAATAATGGATTCAATCACAGTAAAATACCATAGTTTAACATTTTTAAAATTATATTTAGAAAAAAATATTCTATTAAATTGTACAGATAATTGATAAATTCTTTCTTTTAAACAAATTATGAGTGAACCAGGAAATTAGCAACTGTCAATAATTAGCACAAGATGTTTAATATAGCAGACAAAATCAATAGGTTACGTAATTAATTTTTAAAATAGGATTCCAGTGAAACTCCACACCATCACGTGCCATACAATTTTCAACAACAGTCAAGTGACGAGGACAATATCTGAGTTCACATCTCATTCTGAAAACTTTCACACCGTTTTACCACGGATTTATCGTGTTTTAATGTGCATCAACCCTCACGCGGGTATTTTTTTGACACTCCGATTCAACCCAGGGGGGATACTAATTTAAATGCCCTCAGCTACCAGACCGTAAATTTAGGGGAAGGATTTAAAGCCAATTAAAAATTCCTTTCCTATTAATCAATTTGGAGTTATATTTTTTAATCCATTTTTCCAATTTACCATTTGATTTTAAAAAAGAACCTTTTTTGCTATTGGTTTTCAATGTTTTGTTACTACTAAAATTTTGTTTCTCTTTACAAAACGAAAGTTAAAAAAAAAATCTTGAGGTACCGTTTATTTAAGAGAAGGAAAAAATCTTCCAACAGGTGGGTGGGTAGGAAACCGACGTGCCCACATCATGTAACCTATCCAAAAAGTCCTTTCGCTATCCGCCCCAGCAAGATAAACCTCTCATTTATGTCTGTCCTCATACTGTGATATGTTTCTCCAAAAAGCTTAAGAGCTACCTAGTCCGTTAAGAGTGGGCAGTTACAACCTCTCGTAGTAGCCAACCATTTAAAACTAAGTATACGCATGTGCATTTATAGTGACACATGAAAAGTAGCAATTTCCTATTTAATTGGCAGTACAATCCCTTGGTGTTTACCTACAAGTTACTGTTTTTAAAGAGCGCTTGTCGCCCCCGTCAAAACCCAAAAGACCTTTTTCGCCAGTTTTAAACGGGTGCCCAATTAAGTTCCCCCATTCCCTTGATCCTTTTATTTCATTCCCCATTGCAGCTTTTCTTTTCTCCGCCTGGTTTTTGTAGGAGTGAATGGATTAAAAGTTAAGTTTGGGGCTGATGAAGTTATTTCGATGTGAAATCGTACTGAGAAAGAGGACTAGTCGATATTTTTGTTCAAGAGTAAAGGGTATGTGTTTTGATTCAAATTTCTTCTTTGCGGCTGCCCAAAGTTTTTGCTTACTGAAACGCGAGAGAAATATGGAAAGAGTTAAGAAATGCCACGCAAATTGATGATGGGGGTAAAAAAAATAGCCACACCCCAAGATAATTTTTTAAAAATGAATATGGGAAAATTTTCATAACAATGTACGATGAGTTTCAAGTTGATTTACCTAAAAAAAAAAGGAAATTTTTATTTGGGTTTTTTCGGGGGGGTTAAATTTCTACAAAAATTTTTTTTAACGAAGAAACCCATGGGGATAATTTTTTTTGTTTTATTATTAAACTTCACATAAAAAACGACGAAAAAAAAAAATTCGGGAAAATTTCAAGTAATATTTGGGGGGAAATAACTTTTGCTCAACATATTTAAGAAATCAAAATATTTATAAATTATCTCAAAAGAATTCTGGAATTATAATTATAAACTTTTTCCATTTCTCCCGATGGATAAAAATGATGAAAAGTAGTTGAAGCAATTCAAGCCGACAGAATTAGATGTCGCCTGTTATAATTTCAATTCAAATAAATCTTTTATTTTATGCATGTAGATGATCCAAGCCATCGACAAAAACAAGAATCTTCAAAGGCTCAAGGCCAATTTTTTAAAATAACCATTTGATTTTCATTTAAAAAATAAAAAGCTGAAAGCCTTAAACTACTTTAACCCCTAAAAAAAGGCCCGGGACTTTAAAATGGGCCTCACAATTATCCTTAAAAAATAGCATCATGGAAAAATTTGTCAAAAACCCTACAAACAGTAATCCGAAAAAAATGGCCAAACTTACAATCCCCAACGGTCCCCCAAATCCCACCTTTTAATGAAAGGGGTAACGATGGTGTTTGGTTTATACGCCTATCATGGACGACGGTCCTCAAATTTTTTCAGTTGACTATCATAAAAATTTGTTTTTAAAAAAAAAACCCCGGGGAAAACATTTGCCGTATGAAATTTTAAACATTTTCATTAAACCCAGTCAAAGAGAGAGATCCGGGCCCAGTTCTTTAGTTGAGATTCAATTATTTAATAAATTAGATATAATTATAAAAAGTTTAATAATTTTGTTTATTTTAGAAAAATTTGTGTTTCTTTTTATTATTCCAAACTAATTTTTTCTTGCTTTAAGCCTTTATATGGAAAATATTTTATTATTTCTTTTTAAAAGGAAAACAAAACAGAAAATTTACATATGAAAAAACTGTATATGGTATGATTATTACATTTACGTACGATTCATTTCCAAATATTTTTAATAATAACTGTTTTGGATGATTAAATCTTTATATAACGTTAGCTTCTAATAAGTGCAATACACAAACATAATTAACAAAATCAGCATCATCCAAATTCGAATTATTTATGTATCCTACTTCTCTCAATCATTTCATTTCAAAATTCTAACAAATAATAAATCTGTAGTTTAAATCCTTGCAAAAATTATACTAAATAAATGTCTTAAGAACGAAGATCTCTTTTTTTAATAAAACCTTTAATAACAAACAAAAAACAAAAAAAGAAAGAAAGAAAGAAGGGGAAAAAAACCATTTGTAAGTTTTAAACACATTTATAAGATTAAAAAGTTTTTGTAACATTTTTTTTGTTTATTGTGTTTGTATAATGTCAACTTTTTATGTAAACTTTTTCTATGGGAAAAAACTACAAATATAGTTTTTTTATTAAGCGAAAATAATCGTATTTTGATTAATACAAAAGAGATTCTTGTTTGGAAATGTCTCAACTACTTTAAAGTATCTTAATGCATTAAATTTTAAAAAGTATATTTCAAAAACGTTTTTTTTCCTTTTTCCGAAATTTAAAAAAGAAATTTTTTACATTTCATCATGAAATAGTAAATGTATTATAAAGTTGGGACATAATTTGTCAAAAAACGTATAGATTGTTTCTTTAATTTTTTAAAAATATTTATAAGCAATCACTATTTTTTGCATTACTTTTTGGAAATATGTAATTTTTTATTATCAACTTTATAGTGGATGTCGAAAAATCATAATTAAAATTTTAAGAATAAATGTACTAGTTCAAGCATTTTACAATGTCAACAAAAGCCGATTCTTTACTCATCCATTAATATCGCATGATTAATACGTTTTGTATTTTGATTATGTTATTTAAAATCATTTGAGAGGACTTAGTTAAACTTTAAAAAAAATATTTAAAAAGGCTAAATTTTTCTTAACCATACACAGTTGTACAAAAATAAAGGAACAAAAATATTTCCGTTATTTTTTTCAAAAACTAATAAATTAATTCAAATGAAATTTGTAACAAAATTACTTGCAAGTATTTCTAAAAGATAATAATTTTTTTTTTTTGTTTCTGCTCAATTTCATGAGCGATAAGGATATTTAAAAAGCCCCAAATTATAACCCTACCCGTCTGTACAGTTTCAATATGGGAAAAAATTGTGTTCCCTTAGGTAATTTTTTTAGATTCATTAATTCAAAAATACAAAATTGGGAATTTGGGGACAAAAATTTACTTATTTGGGGGCCATACAATTTCGCCTTTCTATATACATAAAAAAATAATTTTTGCAAATTAGGCTTTTTTTTAAATTTTCAATCTTTAAAAAGGAAAACCATGAGATTAAATAATACTAATCATGCACGATTAAAGTGAATGCCTCCGGGAAAAAAATTTTTATAAAATTTTTTATATATTTTTAATTATTGATTATAAATGTTAATTGGCAAGTTATTAAATTTTTTTAAGGCTGTAATCCCTCAATTTTTTTAAATGAGGGACCTTAATCATATCTATAACATGAAATTACTAAAATATTTTCTTAAAACTAAATTTGAATGGAAGAGCAAAAATAAGGGTGGATTTTTAGCCAATAGTCTTTTTTCCGCATATTTCAGAAAATATTTTTAAACAAAGTTAAACTAAGAAATCTTCGCAGATACGAATCATTGAAATTGTGATGAATCTATACGCGTCCTCACACTAATCCTCATGGGGAATCTTTAGGCTAGCATTTGTATTTAATTCACAGCTATCCTTCTCTAGAAGAAACCGTAATATTCAGATTAGTTGGACTATATACAGTCAGAGTTTTGTAATTATAGAGAAGGAGGTAGGAAGCGGCTATATTCGCTACGCAGGTGAGATTGAACAAGGTTTACTTTCGCATGTAAAGATTAAGAGAGGTGTTTTGCTTCCGAGTTGAATTAGAGATTTGGGATTAGGAATCAACGGTAGATTACGCTGAGTTAAATAAGTTAATTCCACATATTTGCTTAATAATCCTTGCTTTCTCCGTGCTACTCATTTCACATTCACTTTGGGAATAGATTGTTGTTGGTTAAGTTTTTTGACTAAAATAATTGTGATTATGGAATTCTCTGGTGCTGCTTTCATTCCTCCCACACCCTTAGGTAGGGAAGACATCGAGAGAGAAACTTCGGGAAGAAGTTTCTCGCAAAATAAATATAGAAATATCTTTAACAGATGGAAAAAATTCCTTATTTTGTATTCTTTTGGAAGCATTTCGTTCTACAATGTATAAATATATATTTGAGTGATTGTTAATAAATAGGATTATATATATATAGCATTATATATTCATTCAAGATTATAGTTCGACGAAACCTTATAGAAATATGAAAACAAGAAGAAATGCTGAATTTCTTTTGATTAAATTCAGTGCGCTTAAATTCAGAAACAAATGTTTGTTCAAATTAGTATAGAGTTTTAAGTATGTTTTGAAACTTTCAAAAGGTCCAAGATATTTTGTAAATGCAGTGTATAGCAAGCAATAAGCTAATTTTTTATTCCATCAATGTTTTGTAATCAAAAATTTAAGCGCGATGTAATTTAAAATAAATGTAAATATTTTTCTTTCAATATTTAAGTACCAAATATACTCCATACCCCATACATAACAAATTTGTTGATAAGTTATGCCGTGTTATTTATAAATAAACAAAAAAAAAGAAAAACTTCAAAGAAGTTATTATAAATGTTTTTCGTTTATCAAAAAAAAAGTATTATGAACTTGTAATGATAAAAGCACTAATAATTTACACGACGACAGCTGTACTATAGATTTTGTTTTCTCTATTCAAAATATACAAAAGACCACCATTTATTATATTACATATATTAGGGGGCACCCCTATCCGCCTAACGACCATTGTACAAATTATACAACTGTTCATACTCATTGCTCAAATTGTAAATCTGTAACTTAAATGTATAATGTAGTTCGATTTATTTGTTCTTTTATTATTTTTTTTCCGCAAGATTCGTTCTTGGCGCTCCTTTTCAGTTATTCATCAATGAAGCTGCATCGTCCAATACTTCATTGATAAAGTCCTCAAATTTGATGAACCTACAACTCTTGCAGCTTCCTGAAAAGGGAATATTTAGTTCCGTTGATTGTTCATAAGTTTTCATATGAGACAACACCTTACTTCTCGGACAACGTTTCCAGTCCAGGCAATCGTTGCGATATTTTTCTGCACGACCTTGCAATAATATACTATCACTATTGGCGACATTATATGAAATGAAGCACATGGTTGCCAATTCAACGCGTACGACACATGCGAAATCCGAGTTGCCATTTTGGAGAGTTATCTGGGATGTTGGCATTGTTGCGATAAAACGCAATAAATTTGTTACAGCATCACGGAGAGAGAGAGAGAAAAAAAACATTTTTTATATAGAGATATAACATATTTATATATTTACCAACAGCATATTCAATAAATTAAAGAAATATTTTTTGTTAAATGTTTAATTGCAGAATTCACTTATGAGTAGAATTATCTTCATTTCTACTATTATTTAAAGAAAATTTAGCATATATTTTACAAGGTAGTCTCTAGAGATAAGGAACTTCCTAACCCAAAGACTGTTATTTTGAATAGAACATCATAGGTGTTCAAGAATGTTTTATCAAGAGAAATTGAACAACATTAAATACAAAATTAATATGTGTAGGAGGGAAAGTCAAGAACAGGCTAATGATGTTGATTAAGCTGTTACAAGATCTTATTAATCATACATTAAGATTTTAAGTGTGTTCTCAGTATGCTTTAATACTACCAAGCTTCCCAAAATAGTTAACGAATCTTCTTGATTTGTTCATAATTTTTTTTTCAGGTTCAGTTAATTATCCTGATTAGAGAAGCATCATTAAGGATGGGGAAAAGCAACGAGCACTTTTCATAATATCATACACAGTAGTGCACACAGGAATTTTTCAAGAAGGGGGTCTAGGGTCGAAAGTCCACCATTCTTGTAACATGCTCCTTTTGATTTTGCAGATTTTCGGGACCAAAAAACACTAAAAAACTAATTATTGAATAAATAATTAGCATTAATTAACAAAATTAATCATTAATAACAAACATTTAATTAAATTTTACATACTATATACTTAGAATTATAATCAATCGGGAAAAAAAGGGCTTAGAGGGAGTGGGGGTCCGGATCCCTAGGACACCCCCTTGTGTGGCCACTGAACATACATCATTTATGACAAATTTAATGTTGAGAATTCCATGTTCTTGATTTTCTCATACCACGGAATCATATGGATTTTTTTTCCCTCTGTACGGTACAAGATATAAAGTACTTTTAGTTGGAAGTTTTACTGATTTCAAGGCAAAATGCCGAAAGGCGTATAAATGAAATGTAATCTTTGTATCCCATCGGATAAAGCTTACTTTCAAAAAATGCGGTAAGGTGAAAAGGAGAGGAGGGAGAACAAAAATTAAAATAGCTGCAAAATCCTCCGCCCTTCCGATAAGATTTCACTTGAACTTGACTCTCTCTGAAGACATATCGACCCTTGACACATTAATAATTACTCCAAACAAGGCACAATATTATCCCTTCCCATTTTTTTCTTCATTTCTCCAGCTTCACTCGATAAGAGATCGGGTTCAGTCCAAACAGTTTACGTCTGCACATAGCGTTTGTCACGATCGGCGAGAAAACATCAAGAAATCCGTTCATTCAGCTACCGTTTCGCAATGCCAAAGATAAGGAATCCTGCTGCAGCACTTGAGAACTAAGCGTCAAAACATGTTGCCAGATTTCCACCCACACTTGTGCTAATCGTCAGGCCACTGATAAACAGAAAGGTGAACTCTGTAAAGCAAACAGTCGGCTAGATAACGCCGATAGGGGTCGACGAGGTTGAATGGAATTCTGTTTTATCGTTTAGAATTAATTCTTTTGAGGAAGGACGAGAGACACGAGTAGCAGAGGGCAAAGGTATAATGCAAAAAACGCCAAACAAAAAATGACTGAAGCAATAATAAATCGTTTTTTAAGACGAAATACAAAGCACCGATTTCTGATGTACAGCGGAGGATGACTTTGACGAATGTTCGTAGGGATTCGTGTCCGTGGAGATCGTGCCTTGTCTACTGCAACAGTGGAAAATTTTTGACAAGGTCATGGACAGTTTGTTTGTTCTCACATTAAGAAGTTATTTCTTCTTTCAAAATGCTGAAGCCACCCTCTGACTTTAGTGAAGCAATTTCCGGCTCTTCGCAGTGGGGAATCTTTGCAAATTGGATATGAAAGTATGGTCAATATTGAGCGAGATGATAAATTTGCTTTTAGTAGATCACAGTTTTAGATTTGTGTGGTAAAATATTTTTAAAATGATTCATGAAAAAAAAAAAAAATGATAGCAACACTTCGATACATTTGTAAGAGCAAGAAAGATAAGAAACCATTATTGCTTTTAAGAACTTTCGATTAATAAATGGTTTTACTAACATAGCGCTTCGAAGCGACACAAGGCCTAATGGCGACGGTTTTTATAGTTTTGAATCTCGATCAAGTGACGAAGATGACATAACATTCTATTATCCCAGCTTCCACTCCAACATGAGGACTTTGAGTTAGCAACGCAAATTTAACACGCATGAACGTTTCTACATAGTGGATTTTAACGACGATTCACGAATAAACTGAAGCGATGCCGACTTTGAGCTCGCAAGCATAACCACTCAGTTACCATGGCCTTTAAAAATAATCACATACTCGCAGGTGCAAAACTTTTTCTAAATATAGTAATTATTGAAAAATATGGAATGTAATCTGAAATCTAGTTATATAAGATTAAAAATTATTTTATTGAGCCATACAATTTCGAAAGAAATGAAATGTATGTATAAAGAAACTTAATGACAAAGCTTCGTCTTATTATCTTACAAACCATAAAAATTATTAGTAGCCTTAGAAATTTTTTTTATTTAAATTTTTGTGGACCACTCAAATATTTTTAAAAATACTTCACACAATGTGTATTAAATTAACGATCAAATTCCAAAAATAATTCTTGAAAAAATGAAATGTTACTCTTTTTGTCATATAACCAGTTGAATTGTAACTTTGATTTTTAAAATGCATAAATGAGCAATAAATATATTCTAAAATAAAATATGGAAAAATCTTTTCTTCTAATGGGTATTAACTAAAGAGGAAATATTAGGAGTAATTTTTTAAAATTTTTATCAGAGATAAGAAAGACGTAGTTTAAAAGAGAGAGTCAAAATAAATTCAAAATGAATATAAGAATAAAAAAAAATTCTTTTTTTTCCAGTATTTAGTGCAAGAAGCCATCGAAGTCGTGTCTGTAATTGAAAAACTCATGCGTGATTAAATTGAAATCTAGAGCAACAAAGAATGCAACTTTCTTTTCAAATCATGAAATTCACCCTTCGTGAGTAAAAATAAGAAACCTCTCAAAACTTTTGAGCTTTCTGAACTTTTACTATACAAGAGCAGAATATGAAAACAATTTAATATTTATCAAGAACAGATAATTGTATGATAAATATTAATGAAAAAAATCTGTCGTAGTTTTCAATTATTATTATTATTGTTTTATTTCCAAAACGTTTACACGATGGAAAGTTTTTAAAATGATTTTTTCTTTCACAATTATTTTAGTGAACTTATTGATTTCAACTATTTTTTAGCTGGCCTCAAAACGAAAGCTCAAAAGAATAGATTAAAAAGCAAAGTCAGCGTTTCTTGATTATTGCGAATCCCTAAAACAGTTTTAATTTTTTTTAAGTGTTTAAAATCAAACAATTACTAAATCGAAATTTCAATATCCCTATCAGTGTCACGATTTACAAATTTCCCTAAGGCTTTTCTCCCTCAAAAAACAGGTTCGGAAAACTTCCCACCCACCCCAATTCGAGACCTTGTAACACCTAGAAACATTGACGTCGATACCTGGTGACTTTTTCTTTATTTTCTTACCCTTTTAATGTTTTGTTTACCTTGGAAACCATGGGTTAGCAAAACAAGCCGCCTACACTCGAGACGCTCCAGCAGGTATATAATACCTGCTACCGTTGCGAAAACAAAAACTGCCGAATCGAAGTGAAGTGGGTGAAAAGAAAGATGGATTCGTAAATGACGTCATGATGACGTCAAAAGGCGACCGGGATTCTTCTCCGCTTTCTTTTGTTTATTTTCAGGAATTCCCGGGCATATATTTCTCCCAGAAACATTGCTGCTGACTGCAGTAATTCTATATCCCCTCGAAGTTTCATCACTTACAACAAGAAATGACAAAAACAAGCTGTATCTGCGGAAGACGCGCCGATAGCTGACAGGTTATACGTAATAGAATGTTTTCAATTTACCAGGGTAAAAAAAAAAGAAATATCTTATATAAAAGAAATTTATCAAAGCTTAGCAAGGAAATATGTAGTCATTCCATCTGTTGCCCTTTCATCTAAACATATTTTTTTTTCTACGCAATGATTTCTACGAACAGATTTCTTTTAAAAAATAATGTAATTTATTGTATATATTTGCACCTTTTAATTATTTATTATTATTTTGGCTTATTAATTTGAATAAACTACTTCCGATAATTTCATTGAAGAGGGATGTACGAAAACAAAATTACGATTTTAAATTTTTCTTGTACCGTTTCTAATCGATACAAGTATCAATGTTTGAATGGTCAAGATTACGAGCTTCATTGACAGCGACGCTGAAGTGTAGCTGTGAAGCTCTAATTTTTTTTTTATAAAGAATTATTCATCGTGTGGAATAATGAAGGATGCTGCACGTTTCATAGAACTAAACCTTAAATTCTTCCATTGGTGTAGTGTGGAAGGAAGTTAAGAGATCAATTGGCTCAATTCATGATGACCACATGATTAAACACAAATACGTGTTCTCCACTGAATTCCAAAAAGACATCCCACAAACTTGTACGTGTTGTTCTATTTGTAAAACTTAGATAAGATTTTAAATTTCATAAGTGGGCAATTGTTTTTAAAAATGTTATTAAAAAAATTCTTCAAAAGATTTTAGAATTTTAAAAAAAAAATCTTATTTTATGCATGTACTCTTAAGTAAAATGCATTTTGTCTACCTTTGCACATTATTGTTGTTGACAAGTTTGTACTTTTAACTTTTAAGAAGATTTCTGCAAAAAGCAAAAGCTGGCAACAGCGAAGAGCCTGAACTGATTAACTGGAAACACATGAATGCTTTCATTGTGTGATATGACGACACATTAGTTTTAGAACTGATTGGTTAAAAACACGTGGTTATTATCATATGACTATGACGTCACATGAATTGAGCCCATTCAAATTTCTTCCTTATTGCTTGTCGGTGGTCCCAAATTTCAAAATCCATTGGCAATCTCACTCGAGTTGCTTTTATGTTACGTTAATGTACAATTTAAGAGATTATGTTTGAAGTACAGATCCAAGTGTTTTACTTATTAATAAATATTAATTGAATTGGTATTTAAATTAATAAAAAGAAACATAGGATTGTCCGAGATGCCTCTTTTTTAATATTGAATCAAAATTTTGATAACTTTCCAGTGAGTTAATTGAAAACAAGAAAAGACAAAAATTGTTTTAAGAGAAAGACATGATTTTAACTGTTGACAAAGCAATTTCAAACCTGAAATACTTTATTGAGAATTAAAATTGACTTTATGAAGTAAAGAAATATGTGTTCTTAGAGACATAAAAAGGAAAAAACTTGTCTGCATTTTCTCTTAAAAAAATTAATGCTTATTTAAGAAATTTAAAAAATAGGAAATTTATTGTAGTTCGTTAGTACAAATTTAGAAATGATTTCTTACCTCACTGAAAGGTGAAACTGCGTAGCTTCCCTCCCGAAAGAAATATTGTGAAATTCTAACTTATCCCGAAAATAATTTAGGAATTTTTTTTACAAACTTTTACAAGTTATAATTAAACATAGATTACTTATCAGTATCAATTTATACCGTTATTAACCTATATTACATTGAAGGAAATATTTCAACTAATAACTAGTTTTTCCAATAATTTTTTTTTATGGTTTAAGAAATTGAATTATTTTCGAAGAAATTGGCCATTAATGTTATAGTAAAGCTTATTGATCCTATTTGATTATTTTAAGGGAAATGAACATGTTTAAATTTAATTCGGAAAAAATGTGCTATAATTTAAAAGAATACCATTCAGTTTTGCCGAGTATTTTAAGTGATGTGTCGATGTTCTTATTTTTTCCATTTTTCAGTACCCCTGAAAGATTTCTTTAAAATGCTGCGAAATTTATGCCAAATAATCAGTGAATTTGCGAAGCATATTCCTATTTACCAAACTACTTAAAAGAAGCCTTAATCTTTTAATCACACACACACGTGCTAATTTTATATTTTCGAAGATATTTTATTTTATTTTAAGTATAGTATATAACAATATTCCGTTTTTGTACTTTTAAACTTTCAGAATTATAATGAGAGGATAAATTCCTTTAACTGAATAGGACCACCATAACTGTATACCTTTGCCTTATCCCCAACTAATTTGTTAATTAATGTCGCACTATGAAGCAGCGCGACAGCCATTGGTGATGGACCTCGTAATTCTGAATCATGATAAAGTGACGGAAACCTCTGAGTGAGTGAATATTAACGTCGCACTGTTCAGCTGCACGAGGGATTTTGGCAATGGACCACGTAATTTTGAACCATGGTCAAGTGACGAGGATGACAACTGATCTAGCACCTTCCCTCTCCTAACTACCATACCACACCAACGGAAGGACGTTTGAGCTCTCGACAGATTTAACGTTCATCGCTCCCTTACACTGCTGGTCGAAAAGTAAAATTGAATACGTGTTCTCGATCATGACCCTTCAGTGATCTTCGGCCCTTCTCCACAATTATATAATACACAAAAATGTAATCATATAAATCCAAAATGCTATTTTTCACTTTAATAATAAATTGTATGCACCTTGGAAAATTGCTATAATATTTTGTGCCATGCGTTTTCGGTAAAATTCAATATTTATTGCTTTAATAACGGACAGGAACTTATTAAATAACACTACAGATAATATTCAGATATTCTATAACAATATTGAAGTATGTTTATAATCTTTATCAAATAAAGTTTTTAAATAAAAATATTCTAAATTTAAAAGATAAGAAGCTCAACAAAATTATAAAAGTCAATGAGCAAAAATATACAAAGTCAAACGAGCTTCGAAAAAAAAATCCTCTTCCATTATTTTATAGTTTCTACTTATATTTTATTCGACAGGTTATAAAGCTGTAAATATTAGAATAGTATCTTAAGCAGAATATTTTATTAAATAATAATTAGTCCTCGACAATTATGAATTTTAAAACAGACTTTGTATTTATTCAGGCAAATTTTATTTACAATTTCTCTGAAGTGCAGAAAGTAGGAAATAAGTAGGTAAGCTCCTTTTCTTGATCTTACTGCAAGTATTAACGGATTATTCTTTTCCAGTTAATGGAGAAATATTAAAGTTCATTGATTTAATTAGGGACATTAAAAGGCATTAGCAATTAACTTTAATTAATCTACAGTAACTATGATCTTAGAAATATTCTATAGATACTGCCTGTGAATAATTAGACGACATTTGCTGTCACATTTTCTTCACTTTTTACACGTCCCATGAGAAATTTGAAGCCCAATTAAATTCAACCCTCCCATTATTCTGCACAATATAGGGAATTTTTTCGGAAGCAATTTTGGAATCGAATTCACGTTCTCACTACATACCACACCCTCTCTATTGAACAATTACAAGCCATCGTAACAAGTAGAATTTCCACTAAAATCAACGCAAGATTAACGTGACTAACTTTTATCTGTTGATCAATTGATCATTAACATCGCATTCTGAAGGAATGCAACTGGCGTGTCATGAGTTCGAGCCCTAATGCCACTGAAGACTAGCCGTGTAAAGGGGCTGATACACGTTAAACGTGTTGAAGCTCAATAGTTTTCCATCGGCGTGGTATGAAAGTTTGGAAAAAGGATACCAGAGCTAAAGTGTCCTCTTAGTAACTTGACCAGGGTTCAAAATTACGAGGCCCGTCGCGTCAGCTGGAGATTATTGTTTTGATGCACTTGCAGGATGCTGGAACGATTTTTTCCTCCTTCTCTGGCCCTATATAAATGTTCTTTTTATCATTATTATTGGCTTTGTACATTTGTATTGTGTGTATGTGTATTGTGAATTTGCCTTTTATATATGTAATTTGTATTGTGTAATTATTTATGTATATCGGTTGATATGTATGTTGTGTTGTTTATGCGGTATTTGAATTTGCCTTTGGTTTGTATGCTGTGCACTTCTGTAAAAATGTAAAATAAGATCTTTTTTTTCAAAAAAGACTAAAGTGGTGGGTGTTTCCCGGGGAAGTTCGGTTCCCCTGGTATTCTGCCAATAGCCCTCGTGTTGCTATACATTACGATGTTTAGTTTGTTACTAATGCCACCTGATCGGCAAAGGCCAGACCAAGGCCACGAAATTCATCATGGCAGAGGGCTAAGTGACGCCTGTCGTTAATCGTAGCTTTGAGCAGCATACAGGTGACAGAACAATTTAGCTCGGTTTCACCCCAATTTTGAGGGAGAACACCCTGGGAGTGGTCACCCCTCTTCCCCTTCCACCAACCTCACGAAAAGATTTGAGGCTCGACGGCTATTTATAGTACCCCAATGCCGCGAAGGCACTATACATTTACAAACGTCCATGTCTTCTCCGGGATTCGAACCCAGACCCAACGGCACAGCTAACCACTATACCGGATAGGCGACACGACGTTTATAAAACACTCATTCACTGAGGCAGTACTAGGACTGTATTGATAACAGACTTCGCAGTTGTGAAACACGGTCAAGTGACGAAGACGATGAATGAGTTGACACTCTGCTCAAAAAACTTCTATAGCACACCAACGTAAAGACTTTGAGCCTTGATAGATTTAACGTGCGTAAGCCTCTCTATACGGCGGACGTGCAGTAGCCCCAAAACTCCATAAACGAAACGCCGGTTGTTAGTTTACGACTCCTCGGCTTTTACGGACACAACTTTTACTGTGACAAATCAGCAAAATTTTACGATCAAATGGCTTTTTCAGTATAAAAAAAAATAGTGTTTTTAAAATTAAAAAATAAATCATCTAGATTTCTAAACTTTAAGGAAATTTTTTTCCCCCTTTATTTTGCTAATCAAATCGATTATTCGAGTTTTAACGTTGATTGAATAAAATCCCTTAAGCAAGCAGATTAACGAAATTTGAATCATTTTTTAAAAATAATTCATTACCATTATCAGCATTATTATTTTTATTGCACACACACATTTAGTAAAAACTCAAGTATATTTATTTTAATCACCAATGATTTTTTTTTTAAGTAAAAACATCCTTACAACTTCAATACACATATTTACTTCTCTCAAAACGTAACGAAGTAACTTAAAGCAAGAAATTGTACGGCATAACTGTTTAACTAAAGTAAGCAACACAAAACTCATTAGGCCTATCTGATTCCACCCCCACCCCACTATTGTTATTTTGAAACGCACTAGTAATTAACAGGAAGAAAGCTAATTAGTTCATATTCGATTTCCTCTTTATCTCCTCAATTATTTTCTGCTAAAATTCTATCTTCTGATAGCTTTTTTATATTTGCATTATAAATTTTATGAATGCGAATAAAGGAAAAAAATGAAATGTAATTTTTTGAATAACGAAAAAATAAGAATTTACACACTTTGTTGCTCACACAGAAGAAAATAATTAATCAAGTTCTGAAATATTTATATTTGTGACTAATTTTTAAAAGCACCAGTCACACAAAGGAAAGAGTTATATTAGGGTCGTACTATTACAAAGCTACATGAGGGCTATTGGCGATGGACCTCGTAATTTTGAATTATGGTCAAGGGACGAGGATGGCACCCGAGCTGGCATCCATCTCTCCCAACTCCCCCCGACATATTTAACGAGCATCTACTCGGTGGGTCTTCAGTGTACTTGATTCGAACTCATGGCACGTCAGCCACGTGTCCATGACCGTGACAAGGACTTGTGTGAGAGGTGTACCGCGGCCACTACACCCCACATACAGTAATTTATCGACCACGGTAGACGTATGGTCATAGTCCAGAACACGTGCATGGCCTGGTTTCGAGTCGCAGGTTAATGATACATGTAAAGACCCCGCCTTTAGAAAGGCTTATGTACATTAAATCTGCCGAGGCTGATAATCTTCACGTTTGGCATGGTGTAAAATCTTGGAAAACGGAGAGCAAGCGCAAGAGTGTCATCCTTATCTCTTGACCACAGTTCAAAATTTCGAGGTGCGACACCGACAGCCGTCGTGCTGAGTGAGTGAGTGAATATTAACGTCGCTCTTCTCAGCTACACGAGGGCTTTTGGCAACGGACCTCGTAATTTTGAACCATGGTCAAGTGACAAGGACGACACCTGAGCTGGCACCCTCTCTCCTAACTACCACACCACACCAACGGGAGGACGTTTGAGCTCTTGATAGATTTAACGTGTATCGCTCCCCTACACGGCGGGTCTTTAGTGGTACTGGGCTCGAACTCATCACATGCCAGCCACGATCCTATACCTTTACCACAAGGCTACCGCGGTGACCCTAATTTTATCGAATTACTTTAAGTTATTAATGCATTAAAATAAAGGATTCTTGATTGCTTTTCAATTTTGATATCATCTGATTTTTTTTTTTTGTTCTGACTAACGTAAGAAATACTAGTCACTTCAAAAATGCTGTTAGATTATTTTCACAAAATCGAGTTTAACGTGGAATACTCCATAAAACATTTTTGAATGAGTGCTAAGCCCGTGAAGGTTTGGTTAATGTCACGAGTAATATATTTGATCAAACGGTTCCAGACACCTTGTTAATTTACGAAAAAACACGTGTCTATTTAAAAAAAAAACTGTGCAGAAATAATAAAGGAAGAAAAGAGAAATGTAATGACAAGGAGACGAGTAGAAAATAAAAAATGGTTGTTGAGTAACTCAGTGAAATCTTTCCGTATTTATGTTTAGGCGTGGGAGCTTATTAATTTCGCAGTGTAAGGCAAGGCAACAAGAGGGCTATTAACATGGATTTAGTAATTATGAACCATGGTCAAGGGACTAGAGGAGATATTGAGCAAGCACCCCGTTTCCTAACTACCACACCAACGGGAGGACATTAAAAATCAACAGATTTTAAGAGCATCAACCCCTTCTACTCGGTGATCTTCAGTGGTGTCAGGACTTGAATCGGAGACTCGACAACGACGGTACAACACGTACGTGACTTAAGATCACTGCTAGCGATCATTTTACAAAGGCGAAGAACCTAAAAAAAGGAAAAAACCGTCGTTTTTTAAATCCGTGTCCTTCTAGAAGACATTTAAACCCCCCTGAGCGCAGGTGGGAGCGTAAGG
Organism: Trichonephila inaurata madagascariensis; assembly: GCA_019973955.1. NCBI lineage: Eukaryota > Metazoa > Arthropoda > Arachnida > Araneae > Nephilidae > Trichonephila > Trichonephila inaurata. The sequence goes on along the minus strand of BMAV01024371.1, from coordinate 88,660 downwards.
TTAGCAAGCACCCGTTTCCAACTACCACACCAAGGGGAGGACATTAAAAATAAACAGATTTTAAGAGCATCAACCCCTACTCGGGACCAGTGGTGTGGACTTGAATCGGAGACCGACAACGACGGTACAACACGTACGTGATTTAAAGATCACAAGCTTCGCGATCATTTTACTAAAGGCGAAGAATCCGGGAAAAAGGAAAACCGCCGTTTTTTAAACCGTGTCCTTCTAGAAGACAGTTAACCCTGAGCGCAGGTGGGAGCGTGGTTTCGCAAGACCCCGTTTCCTAACTACCACACCAACGGAGGACTTTAAAAAATCAACAGATTTTAAGAGCATAAACCCCCTTCTACCGGTGATCTTCAGTGGTGTGGACTTAATGGGAGACTCGACAACACGGTACAACACGTACGTGACTTAAGATCACTAAGCTATCGCGATCATTTACTAAAGGCGAAGAATCCGGGAAAAAGGAAAACCGCTCGATTTTAAATCCGTGTCCTTTCTGAGACAGTTAACCCTGAGCGCGGGGGGAGGTAAGGGATTCCAGCAAGCACCCGTTTCCTAACTACCACACCAACGGAGGACATTAAAAATCAACTGATTTTAAGAGCATCAACCCCTTCAAAGGGTTTCTTCAGTGGTGTCAGGACTTGAATCGGAGACTCGACAACGACGGTACAACACGTACGTGACTTAAGATCACTAAGCTATCGCGATCATTTTTACTAAAGGCGAAGAATCCTGGAAAAAGGAAAAACCGCTCGATTTTTAAATCCGTGTCCTTTCTAGAAGACAGTTAACTCCTGAGCGCGGTGGAGCGTAAGGATAGAACACCCTGTTTCCTAACTACCAACAACGGAGGACATTAAAAATCAACGGGATTTAAGAGCATCAACCCTTCTACCGGTGATCTTCGGGTGGTGTCAGGACTTGAATGGGACTGACAACGACGGTACAACACGTACGTGACTTAAGATCTAAGCTATCGCGATCATTTTACAAAGGCGAAGAATCCTGGAAAAAGGAAAAACCGCTCGATTTTTAAATCCGTGTCCTTTCTAGAAGACAGTTAACTCCTGAGCGCAGGTGGGAGCGTAAGGATTCAGCAAGCACCCCGTTTCCTAACTACCACACCAACGGGAGGACATTAAAAATCAACAGATTTTAAGAGCATCAACCCCTTCTACTCGGTGATCTTCAGTGGTGTCAGGACTTGAATCGGAGACTCGACAACGACGGTACAACACGTACGTGACTTAAGATCACTAAGCTATCGCGATCATTTTTACTAAAGGCGAAGAATCCTGGAAAAAGGAAAAACCGCTCGATTTTTAAATCCGTGTCCTTTCTAGAAGACAGTTAACTCCTGAGCGCAGGTGGGAGCGTAAGGATTCAATTAGTTTCAGCTTAACCCACTGATTGGAACATCCGTCTCTCAGACGGGGATGGTTTGCTTTGATGCCTCTAGATAACGCTGTGGTGTGATTTTTGGGGTGGGCTACCTTGACATCTTCAGTTGAACTCTACCTAGTGAGAAGATCATGTGGTGGTACATGGCGATTTTTTTCAACTCACAATATATGCGATTTTTCTTATCTATCACCGTCTTATCACACGGATATTCCTATAGTTTTTTCCTGTTTGGTATTATTTTTAATAACTTTTACATGAATATAAATAATTTTTAATCAATTTTATAAAAATGCTAGTCACAATTCTAGTGATAAAAATATATTGTGCTTGATTTAACCGCACACCATTTTATTTGAGTCACTCAATTTTATGAGCTATACGGACATTTAAAACAGAGCTTATGGTAATAAAATTAAAAAAAAAAAAAAATTACGTACTTATCTGTTAGACGGATGTTTCTCAGTTTGGCAAAAAAAATTGATATTCAGGTTGGAGGGTTAAACTACGGCATTGATAATTAACATATCAATAACGAAAAGGATAGTGAAATCATAGAGTACTTGGTGTCCCTTAAGCCAGTGATCCGCAACCCCCGGTCCGTGGATCAAAGGGTGTTGGGCCGCCTAAAGAACATTAAACAATTGCCATTTTATTTAAAGTGGTGCATTGGATTTGCGCAACTTTCCACGGAAATCACTTTATATTCCAAGTTAAATCACTTTTATTCATTTTTGGTGTAACTATATTTTATTCTGAAGGCATTTTGAGAAATGTAACTAAATTAAAATTGTTAAATCAAAACAATCTAAACTATAAACAATCAATGTGTCCCACCCTCAGCGGGCTGCGGATAAATTATCAAACGTTAACCGGTCCGCAGCGATAAGCAGGTTGCGGCGCACTGCCTTAAGCAACCCCTTTTAAAATTCCAGATAGAAGCACATTTTTAAATGATATCGCTGTCGTCAGTTTAATTCGATAAATTATTTTTAGGTTTCTCGCCTTTACATAGCTTGAAGCCTTTTTTCAGAACTAATTTTCCAGCCATACAGATCAGAATTTGTTGTATAAATAAAACATTTATCTGGAATTTGTAATGTTTACCTTTTTCTTAAAAATATATCTATAATAGCTTTTAAAGAAGATTTTAAATCTCGAAGCTTTATTTTAGAAACTAAGCTTACAAATTTTGATTTGTTTGTACCGAAAAAGTTGAAATATATCCTTATGTGCTTCCTACACTACATACCTTACTTCAGAACATCGTCAAGCTGAGTGACCGGTTTCTTTCTGTCGAATCGTGGCTTCGAATGTTAATACCGTTAAAGACCCTCCTTGTGGTGCCTGGGCAAAGTTCTCGTGTTGGCGTAGTGTAGAAGTCTGGAGGGAGAGGTGTGTCATCCTCGTCATTTAATCGCGTTTCAGGATTGCGAGTTCCGTCACTAATAGCCATAGGATTTATTAGGATTGTGGCACTTATAATTAATCGTCAAGAATTTCTCCTATCATTCCCTCCCTCCCAAAAAAAGTTAAATTGATGGCATCAATCGAATATATTAAACTCTAAATAAATCTAGTACTAGTTCATTCGAGTAATCGGATTCGCTATGCTGGGTAGCAAGTTATAAAAGGAATTTATAAGATTTAAAGCTGTACATCAAATATTAAAATAACTTGTATTAGTGTTATTCTTTTTTTTAAAAAAAAATAAGATCTGGTGATTTGTAAAATGTTCTAGAAAGTATCTCTGTGCTCAATTTTTTTAAATAATCATTTATACTCAAACACCCGTAAGCGAGGTACTCAAAAGGGATAATCATTTCAACAATCATTCGTAAGCTAACGAAATATTACAAATATTAGATATACAAGCTCAGCATAAATTTAATAAAGGGGATGGAAGACTACTTTTATAGGGGGAAGTGTAGACGTAAGCACCGAGGTGTAACCTTTATGCTAAAAATTAAAAGGTTGGTGTATGAGGAAGTCCGACCCCCATCCATGTACGTATATCAATACCTCGAGATGCAAGATTTGATTTGAATTTACCTTCAAACTTTCTAAGATGGCCTCATATTAGCGATGGGACTCATGTTTTTTAACCTAGATCAAGGGATGAGCGAGTGAGTGAATATTAACGTCACACTATTCAGCTACTCGAGAGCTTTTGGCGACGGACCTCATAATTTTGAACCATGGTCAAGTGACGGAGACGACACATGAGCCGGCACCTTCCTCTCCCAACTTCCACACCACTGGGAGGATATTTGAGTTCTCGACAGATTTGACGTACATCGCCAACCTGCACGGCGGGTCTTCAGCGGTACTAGGCTCGAACTCATGACACACCGGCCATGAATCCGTTACCTTGACCTCTAGGCTACCACGGCCTAATCAAGTGATGAAGGCGACGGTCAAGTGAGTGAGTGAATATTAACGTCGCACTGTTCAGCTATACGAAGGCTTTTGGCGACGGACCACGTAATTTTGAAAAATGGTCAAGTGACGTGGATGACATCTGAGCTGGCATCCCCCTCTCCTAACTACCACACTACACCAATCGAAGGACATTTCAGCTCTCGACAGATTTAACGTGCATCGCTGCCCTACACGGCGGATCTTTAGTGGTACTGGACTCGAATTCATGATATGCCTGACATGATCCGATACCTTGACCACTGGGCTACTGCTGCCCTCTAAAAGGCAATGGTCAAAGACGAAGGTACGCTTTCTCATTTCCACACCACGCCAGAGGAAGGACTTTTTAGTCTCAACAGATTTAACGTGTATCAGCCGCTTTACACGGTAAGTATTCAATGGCACAAGATTTCCAGTACTCAATAAAGACCCTCGAAATGCGAGAATATTGTCATTAGCAGATTTTTTATATATATATATACACAAGGCCGTATTATATATAATAGAATCCATGACCACACAGACTTAGGCCTAAGCAGCCTGCAAAATTTTCTTACACTGAATATCCTAAGAGGAAACTTATTATTAAGCGTTACAGGGATTATGGACAATTTTATAGACGGCACTTCGATAAATGACGGCAACTCGAAGTTTTAAAATGCTAAATAAAGCAACGTTAACATGAAAAGTCAGAAAGAACTAAGCAAAACAATAAGAAACAAATTTTTTATGTTTTTGATACAAAAAAAATACTTAAAAATTACCTTACACTTTTAAAAAAGAAAAAAAAACAGAAAACAATGAAATATTTTCAAAAAACTTTAACAAAAAAGTAAGATATAATAAGTCTATTAAAATAGCTTTCGAAAATGTTTTTTTAGTGATAAGAATTCAGTTTTAAGTAACACTCTGAGCCTTAATTTTAAGGAAAATATATTATAACGAGTTTTTGCTCTAGTAACATACTTTTGAATTCCAGGTGACTAAGTGGTTAGTGCATCGTGCTTCCACGTCCCAGGTCCGAGGTACAAACACCTGGCTGGGCAAGGTTGACTCAGCCTTTCATCCCTTCAGTAGGTCTATAAATGGTACCGGTTGGGGAACAACACTGGGAGTTTCGTGTCGACTGACTGCCGGGAACTTGCTCATACCTCAGGGCCCAAGGTCACGTATACCGAGTTTGGGCACACAGTAGGCCTGGGTCATCATGAGCTGTCGTGCCACTGAGTTAAACATACTTTTAGCACCAATGAGAGAAAAAACTGTGTCGTAAAGTTTACATCAAAAATTTCTTCATTATCAGTATAATTATTTCTAGACTTAAAAAGGCAGAAAAGTTTTCAATTTGAAATCATAAGATTTAAATTTTAGTTATTTCGATATTTTTCACAAATTTTAATGTTTTTTTTAAAATTAGAAAGGTAAAAATATTGCAATTAAATAAATGGACTGTAAAAAATTGTAAGCATTGTAAAGAATGTAAAAACATCCGAAATAAATGTGACGAAAAAATATCTAATCATAATCTATCCATCAAACAGTCAGTTATTAAAATCAAATCAGTTAAGTTTTCAGTTGTTAAATTCAGCTCGGCAAAATTCTTGCAGAATATCAGAAGAATGTAAACAGAATACTCGAATCCAGAAAGAAAAACACACACAAAGTCCTTTTCCCCCTATTGGAAACATTTGTCCAAAAATCTTAAGACATCGTTTAAAAACAAAAACTTCTCACCCAAATAAAAAACAAATACTTCTAGATTTCAAAAATGCATTCATTTAAGTTTTTTTTATTAATAATTGACAAAAATTTAAATTTTCAAGGAATTTTTTTTTTACCTTTTGTAGTTTTTCACACACAATCAAATATAAATTAAACAAATATATAAAGAATTTCTACAACTTGAAGTCCTTAAATGTAAAATAAAAAGATCTTTTTTTTTAAAAAAAAAAGGGGGGGGGATGCATGATTGTTTATAATAAATATCTGGATTATATTTTTGTTTCAATCGCTAACGTATTAAATTTAAACAAAACTATTAAAAACATTTGTTTTTTTATTAATCCTCACAAAACTAATAGTTTACAAAGTAATAAACAGTTTATTTTGTGCATATCAATAAATTTAACAAATACTAATCTTATAAGGAATGAAAACTTAGTTTTAAATGAATATTTCGATTCTTAGATTCTACACCAAATCACACGAACATTTATTCAAAATATAATAACAAAGAACAAAATAGCAATGTAATTAATTCAACATTGCTTCTATCTATGCAACCCAATTTCCCTGTCTTAACTTTTCTAAATTCATAGTTAAACTTTTTAAAAAACGAAATAACTTACCGCTTTATCACAATTCGTCCATCTAAAATAGTTAAGCCATTCAAATAACTTTTACCGTGTAGGCGGTAGAAAAGCACAAAAGAATAACACACTTCAAAGTGTAGCTACAATCTACATATCTAAATGGAGATTTAAAGTCACCTTTAGCTGTAAAATTTATTTATTATCCATTATTTCGAAGTCCGCCTACACTTGGATAAAAATTATGATGTTTTTTTCGTCCATCGATTAAGTTAGATTTTAATCTTGAACAAGAAATAAAAGAATAAAACGATTCTCTTATAAACAGCGCCATCTTTTGGATACTGATGATTGTTTTCCGCTTAAAAACAGCTGCGTTCGATAACAGGAGTTTTTGTTTTGAAAATCGAATTATTACTTCTGGGCATTAGATAAGTTCCTTTGTGTAATATTTGTAAGAATCGTTTGAAAGAAAATAAAATTATTCATCGTTGCCAAATTAAAAAAGTGCTGTAATGTTAATTGAAAACTCACGGAATCATTTAATAATAAGACTATTTTTAAAATTATTCGTTCAAATGCCAGAGGAGAAATGTTACATTCAAGTTTTAGTTTATATTTAGTTCACACACATCAATTTATTTCTCTGTATTTTTACTTTGATGAATTAAAACTAATTTTCCTTTAAAAAAAAATAGAAATATTTCCTAATTGCGCAATTTAAAATAAAATTAATCGATGTATATCAAGCATTTAAAATATTTTAAAGATCGTTTGGAAAAATTTAATTTTATTATTTCCTATTAAGAATATTGTAGCTCTGTATTTGTGGAACAATATTTTCTTAGTAAAAATAAGAGCATTCACATTAAAAATTAGATCAAAAATTTTCTCCATGATTTTTACTTTTATTTTTAAACTATCTGACATTAGAAAAAATGATATTGATCAAATACATTTGAATATTGAGGATGATTTATCTCGGTAAGTTATGTATAAAATATTTTATTTTAAAACGTGAATATCTTTTATTTTAAAGCATGAAGCTATGAATATCTCTTAATTTTATTTTAAATTTTTAGAGTTCTTGTATGAGAAAGAATGACTTCATGATGACATTTTATTTTCTCCTGACAACTTATTTATTTTAAGAAAACTAAGATAAGTTCTGTTATTTTTCATACTTAAAATGAGAAAGTACTTTTTTTCTAACAGAGTTTTAGCTTTCAAAATTTTTGAAAGCAGAGAGTATTCCTTATCTTATTCATTCAGCAATTTAAAAATCAAGTTGAATCTCGTTTTCCCAATTTTTGTAAATGAAGTCCCCCCCATTACTTAAAATGTTGATAGTAAAAAAATTTTAGTACATAAATTTTTTTTTATCAAATATCTAATTTTAAAAACACTTAAGTTTTTCAGTATATGTTTTTTTTAAAGCTTTTTACTACACTTAAATAAAATTTAAGTAACTGATTTATGTAGTGTAAATAATCAATTTGATGATTTTTATCAAGCACCAATAGTTTATATAACACAGGGTAAATATTATTTTATGAATCTTCTTTTAAATCTGATCCAGATATTAAAAAAAAGTTGGTTTAAAAATTTAATTTTGAATTACAGGGCATCTGCTATTTTTACTGTTTTATTATTGATTTATTATTTTTTGAAAGTCTTTTATTTATATTAATATACTTTGAAAATTATTCCTATTGCTGATATTGATACGATTTTTATGCCTTTAGCATAGATTTTATTAATAGTGATTATGTAATATTGATACGGATATTGCTTGATGATCCCAATATCAAAAAAATTTAAAAATTACTTCTTTAATGTAAAAACTGATTCATTAAAAAATAAATAATTATTCTTTCAGTAAAGATATAAGGGAGCGAGGAAGAGTTATTTCAACTGCAAAGCTGCACGACTACTATTATGTGTGTGTGGCGGAGGACCACGTAATTTGATCCATGGTCAAATGACAATACGCACCTAAGATGGCATCCCCTTTTCCTAACTTCCGCACCATACCAATAAGAGGATATTAAAACCTCGACAGGTTTAACATGCATCGGTCCCCTGTACACGACGGGTCTTCAGCGGCATTAGGCTCTAATTTATGATATGCCAACCCGAATCCACGACCTTGACCACTAAGTTAGTGGCCACCAGTAAAAATATAAATGCAATAACCATAAGCAAAAGAGCCTACCGAATAAAGTATTTCATAACAATAGACATACGATTGGTCAATTAAGTAGGTCATGTTCCAATGTCTGATTCAAGTTTGTTGTTTTCACATTGTGTGGATAGTATATAACGCCCGATAAAAACTTGCTTTTATGTAAATAAGATAACTTAATCAGCTTGAGTAATGATAAGAAATGCAAAATAGCTACCCAATAGTCTTTACGAACAGAAAAACTATTAAGTTCACGATATTGGTCAAATCTTATTCAACGCCAGATCTTGAAGTGAGGTATTCTATATTTGGAGTTAATTAATTAAAACTGGAAGATAGTCATTCAGCAATTATTATTTCATGAAATCGTTAAATAGCTTGCTTATTAGCTATAAATTAGGTACTACAAGATTGATTGCAGTATAGCTTTTCACATTGTTTTCTTATTTACTTTATCTTAAAGTAATTATCTATTTTATTTTTGTAGAAAGTTTTTATTGTTTTGAATTGTTCATTTAGTAGACAAACCACAAATAAAAGAAACGGATCAATTCGTTGCAGCAGTGATTCAAAAATTAGATAATCTAACCTACTTTTTCTCGATACAAGCACATTTTGAAAGCAAATAAACAAATACTAATAAGTTCAATGATATTTTTAATACATGTAACAAGTTTATAACAATACAGAAAACACTGAAGGAAAAATAGTTTAAATGTGTATTTACGGTTTTCAACAAACTATTTGTAGATTTTTGCTTCAAAAAATTAAGAATATCAACCAGATTTTCAATTGTTATATATAATGATAAATATCATGGAAATGTCAATACCACGTTACTCGTCCTTTTATTGCTTCCAAGCCTAATGGCATGCATTTGAAAAACTTTAGTTGCATCTAAAGGCTTTTTTTATGCTATTTTTTGCAAAACATGTTTTAGATTATCCTTGCTCCTTGCTTTAGATTTTTCACAGCATTTTCGAGCATGGATTTTAGATTTTTTAATGGCATTGATATCTGAAAATTGTAGAAAAAAAAATTTAATCGCTGCTTATAGTGACAAAAATACCACATCTTCTCGTTACTCAATGCATGTTTTGGGTCATCATCCGGCAGAAATATGAAATTTCCATTCTAACATAGCTTATCGGTGTCTTATCACGAATTATTCTTTATATTTAAATTGTTAGTTTCAAATGGACTGCATTTTGCCAGCTAAGTGATTTGCAGACACGGCAAGTCCCCAAGGGTGGAATCCAATTCATTGGTTGCACCATCTACCAAATTGTAACGTTCGAATTTTTTATTCAATTCAAACTCTGGTCGGATGCTAGAAATTGCCGTGATTTTAATTTTGCCTAGAGTGCCAAAGGAAAATTGATACTCAAGGGATCATTTACTTGCCACATAATCATATGATATGCGTGTCTACAATTTTCGCATCCAGAAGATTATCGACTCCAACCTGTATCGAACCCGCTACGTTGGGTTTACGAAGCCGGCACTCTTCCTCATAACCACCGAGTCGACTTTAATATTTAAATAAAGCTCTCTCTCTCTCATATGGTTCCTAACACCTTCAATGAAAACTCCTCTTGCGGCCATATATTCCCAAACATTAAGGACCTCTTCCTTTCTCCTGTTTGACAGTTTGGGATTATTTTACCAAGAAGGGTTTGGTTTTAAAGGGGAAAACGTATGAAAACTATCTACTTATCTAAAAGTTACAGGTCTTTAACTGGCACTTTAGTAAATTATAGAAGTTTCTTTTCAATTCGCAAACAGATGAATTCCTTTTTTCTGATGACATTTGAAACAATTGGGATACAAACAATGCCTTCATTTTTTGTAAATAATTCTATAGAATGTTTAATAATAGTTAACTTGAGATTCAATCGGATTTGTTTCATTATTTTTCTTTTCACAGCTACACTTAGAATTTTTTCGTTATGCTTCCTTTGCTTTATTTTCAAGTATTCACTCTCATTTATATATTCCAATGATTTTCTGGACAGATTTATGACTTCGTTCTACAATTTCAGAGAACTCGATCTGTTGTGTGGTCAATGCCTTAAAAGTCTGTGCAGTAACATTAAATAACGTTCGAGGATAATTTAAACGTGTTTTACAAGAAGAATGGCAAATGTAACACATAATTCAGTTAGTCCCGCGCGAGCCTAACTAATAAAACAACTTTTAGGCAAAACTGACCTTTTTTTATCAAGATACTCCCCTTTAAGAGTGATACATTCAGAGTCCAACGTTCTTATAATTTTTTAACACCTTTTTCGTAGAACGATTTGATTTTGCTCTCAAAATAGTCTTCTACTTCGGCAATCACTTCTTCATTTGACAAAAAATGCCAAGCTTCTTTCCCTGCAGCATTCTTTTAAGGTCTGCAATCAGCCAGTAGTCGCTGGGGGCCAGATTTGAACCTTTCGGTGGGTGGGAAAGTAATTCGAAGAGCAATTCGTATCAATTTGACCATCGTTTTCATGGACTTGTGGCACGGAGCATTGCCTTGGTGAAACAGCACTTTTGCATTTGAATACGTTTTTTCTTTATTTTTTCATTCATTTGATCCCAAAACACCATGTAATATTCACTATTAATTGTTTTGCCTTTTTCAAGGTAGTCAATAAACAAAATTCCCTGTGTATCCTAAAATATGGACGCCACAGCCTTTGCCAGTTGACGTTTGAGTTTTGGTCGCTTTTTGTACGGCTTTCACCGGTGGCTGTCCACTAAGATGACAATTTTTTTTATTCAGGCGTGTAGTAATGGATCCATGTTTCATCCATTGTCTCATATCTATGTAAAAAATCCTATTCCTGACGGTGAGCAAACGCGGCACCCACTTTGAACACTTCTTTCTCATTGACAAATGATCATGCAAAATAGTTAATAATGCATTGCTTTCTGATACCTTTAAATCATATGCTATCTCACGCAAATTCAATTTACGATCGGCTAAAATGATTGTAAGGACTTTTTTGAAGTTTTCTGAAACAACTGTAGAATTTGGGTGACCTAAACGTTCGGAGTCTTTTGTACATGTGCGACCACGTTTTAAGTCTGCAAACCACCTCTTAACCATTGTTGGCGATGGAATAGAATTCTGATAACACTTATCAAGCCAATTGTTTAGCTTGAACAGTGTTTTTCCTTATCAAAAAGCAATGTTTAACTAACATACGAAATTCTTTTTCATACATTCATGGTTCCTAAACAAACAAAAGTTGCTTCCCTGAAACCACTGTAACTTCTCCGCTAAGCAAGATACTATAACGAAAGTTTGACACATTAAACATTATTACATTTCCTTTGAAAATTACTTTCATCGCGTGAAAAGGTAGGGTGTATTTTTAATTTTTTTTGGATATTATATGTAATTGAAAGATCGCTTATGTTAATTATTTAACTGTCAGGTTATTTTGATGATTTAGGTACATAAATTGTCACCAATTGTTCTTCCGATATACATACGGATATAAAACAATAAGATGCACTAAAAAAAATTACCCCGTATAATACTCGGGCGAGACACTATGGAGCTCTGGTACCGTGCTCAAGATTAGTTCTAGCATGACACTTAAAAGGTTTAATATTACAATAAGTAAATTATACACCGATTTGAGACTAAAATTCTACTAGTGATAAGGAGTATTCTAGTTTTTAAAAAATAATTTCATTGATTGTCTTATAATATTATAAATTTTTAGTATTTTAACTGTAATTAAACTGCTTTTTACTGTAACATTCATTTTCAGAGATAGTCTGAAAACGACGGTTTGATACTAGACATTTTAAAAAATGTCGCGAAAATTGAAAGACAAAACAAAGTAACGAATGCTTAAGTATAACGAGGATGAAAAATTCCTTGTTAGATCTACTATTTTGATTTTACAATCAAGCTGAACTTTTACCCGGAAATTCAACATCTAAATAAAAATTTTAATTCTGAAAAATACTTCTATATCTATAATATTTATTTGTTCTGCCCAGAGCAATAGACTAAATTTAAGATGATCATATGATAAGTACAATTATGTGCTCTCCATTGAATTCAAAACAACCTAGCATTAGATTTATTGTTATATTTGTCAAATTTAGAGGTAATCTCAAGTACGTATATAAATTGGGTAAAGATGTTCAAGTTTTAAAATTCTTCAGAAAAGTTTTTTAAATTAACTATATGTATACTATGTGCGTGTACTTTTAAATCGAGGGCATTTTGTTTACTTATATACGTCATTACTGTTGACAAATGTGTACTTTTAAAGAGAAAGTTTCTGTAAAAAGCAAAAGCTGACTACAACGAAGCGCATGAACTGATTAGTTGGAAACACGTGATTACATTTATCGTGTGACCATGACGTCACATGAATTTATGAACTGTTTGGCTGGAAACACGTGATTGCTGTTGTCATGTGATTATTGCGTCCCATGAATTTAGCTCATTAATGCTAGCTATAGTTATGGAGAAAATGCAGTAGAGCCAGTTAACAAGTACGTGGATTATAGATTCAGTTAAACTAAAAATTACTATAGTTAACATATGTTAAATCTAACTAAACCTTATATACAAGTATATTGGAGAGATTTGAGAAAATAAATACCCAACTTGGTTACTATCCTTCATGTATGTCAATTCGATTAAGCCTTGCATGTAACATATGATCATAACAAGGTCTCATTATTCGTTAACGATTGACATCCCAAGAGTGACTAGAGGAGATTTTGAGCAATGCTGAGAAAATCAAGGAAATAAGACAAAAATGCTTTCTAAATTATTAAATCCTTCAACCTTATTTCAATCTACTAGGCTGTAATTTTGAACAGAATGGGATTTTCATATCTGTAAATAGGGTATTTAAAACATTTGTATAACAATTACATTGACAGATTATTGCGGTGTTCCCTAAAAAAAATGCTTAAATCACATATTCATATGAACAGATTTTTTTCTTTTTGTATGTAGCGGATTAAAAAAAAATGCTAATTGATAATAAATATAATTAAATAACTTTTTCTCTTTACTATAATGTTTCACTTTAAAGAAACATTTTATTCAGCTTATATCTTAATTAACTCCTGATTGACGTTTCCGGTTTTGAAAATGCAACGATTCTTTTATCCCTACATACGTCTCTGTTTTCCCATAGACATGATACATACTATATATATATACATATATAATCATTAGACTTTTTCTTAATTTTGTTTAATTAGCTAGTGGTTGCAAAAATCAGAGAATATCATGTTTCAATGATTGCAAGGACGGAGGAATAGAAGTCTTTCATGTGTAAGACATTTAACTCGATTCTATTATGCTCATGGAGCTTCCGGAGAACCGATTCAAAATTTAAAAATCTCAGTCTTTCATATTGAAAAAAAACTGATCAAACTTTTGAACCTTATTGGCCGGATCAATAGACAGGGTTGAAAGGTATGCAGAATAGCTCAGTGGGATAGGGAACCTCTTCTTCAAACCCGTGAGAAATGTTACCAACACTTCCACTCACGATTTTATAAATAGAGTAGAAGGGGGAGGGAGATGCAAACATTGTTCCAATCGTTCGGTACTCCCCCTAAAACCTCCCCCTCTTTTCCAAGGAGTAAGCTTCTTTGTGGGGGCCACTGCTCTACCTACGAGATGTTCGATCTTACGTAACTGTGACAGGTTGCGTTGCGTGGGGGAGGAGGCAAGGGGGAGGACAGTGTGAGAAGGGAGTTGAAGTGAAAAGCGCTCCCACGCTGCGTAGGCTAAGTAAGTGAAGGTAACATCTGCCAACTTAACATCGGTAACTAGACTGTTCAAATAAATGCGAAGAAATCGGAGAACATTTTAAGGTACTCCCCCTACTGTGCAAAAAAATGTACTCACGCGTTGACTTACGATCTTCAGTTCGGTTATATTGGAATACTCTCACACTTTGTAAAGGTTTTGTCAATGACCTTTACGTCTAGCAGGTAAAACATACATATTAACACCTCGAAAGTGTACGATTTACTTATTATGTTAACGAAAATAATGAGCAATTTACAGCTACTATACTAGATGCTAAGACTTAATGTAAAATTTATAAAGACCAAAAAGGAGGAGGGGGGGTCTGAATTTTAAAATAATTTTTTATTAAAAATAGTTTTTTTTTTTTAAATCAGAGTTTTTTATCAAAGTGTTATTTTGAAACCCCTCCCCCCTTTTTTGTCATTAAATTAAATTCTTACATTCTGGAACTGCTGAATAAATTCTTGATAATACTGATTCTAATTTCATTTGCTGAATTAAAATCATCCGGAAAGATCAATTTAACAATACGTTACAAGAGTTAAAACTCTTTTTCTTTCTTTCTTTCCTTTTTTTTAACTTCATTGAAATGACGAGTGCGAAACTTAAATTGCAGCGTTATTTCAAATCACAAGACAAGTGAAAACATTGTAAAACTCAGTTCATTCTTTTCTCTTAGTATAATTGATCGTATCGAAAACCCATGGTTTTCCATAACTAAATCCTCAACTGTATAACTGAAAATGAGGGGCGTAGCTACCACCGTATCAATGATGCGGGGCCCCCAAGCTACAGGGGCTCCAAAATGCGCAAGCAAAAATCCCACAAAATGTTAAGCCCTCCCCCAAAAAACCAGCCCCCATGGAGTTTTCATACAGGGTCCACTTAGGACTAGCTACGCCAGTGCTGAAAGAGCTATGTTCTTTGTATAAAAATAAAATATGAAAACATTTTTCATTTTTTTTCCTTTTTTAAAAAACAAATTCCTAAGAATAACAATTAAGTCTTAATCGCTCGACAACAAATAGCAGAAAAGGAAATTTATTGTCAGAAAAATTTTATCGGAACTACTTATTTAAAAAATGAAGGGAAAAAAAAAACATTCTTGTGAATGTTATTTATTATACATCCATTTATAATTCTCTCGCTGTAAGGAAATTTTTTAAAATAAATTTAATATGCTCTTTCAATTTCAAGGAATCGGAAAAAGTCATGTATCTAATCACACACACAGATGCAATTTAATTTTTACACTAACAGAAATTGAATTGTTAACATGAACTACTTTCCCTGCAACTGAGAAAATAAAAGAAAACGAGTGAATTTTTTTTTCCTACTTTTTAACCATTATTTATATGAAAAATATTTACATAATGAAAATTTTATTTTTGTTATAAACTCATCGTGATCCCCACACATTCCTTAGAACAGTTTTTGGAAATGTTTAGTTAATTTATCAAATTACTTTCTTAATTCATCTTTTTAAAAAATTCACTTAAAATATTTAGCTTCTACAACTTTTTTAATTACGGATAAATAAAAAAATAATACAATTTTATTGTAATTAAACTGGAGATAACATCCCAGAAGGGTTAAAAATTCAACTAAATAGTCGAACGTCGTTTCTGGTATAGTTTTTTATATCAATTTACAGCAGGGGCTCTTAACCTTATTGCCCTTTTGGGCCCATCTGAGAAACAAGAAATTACTGGCGGGCGCAATTAAAAAAAAAGAATAAAAAAATTCTTAATATTTCTTTACTTTATAATCATAAACATAAAAAATATCCTACTCTGAAAAGGTAGCAAAATATTCAAAATAGTTACATTCATTGCAATTTTTGGCATTGCATATTATCCACTTATTTTTCTAAGTCAGGTGTATAAGATGATATTTCCAATCTTAAAGCATCTTCAAAATTGCTATCGTTAAGTCGAGATCTGATTGTTGATTTAATTGTGCTCATTGTTGGAAACAACGATTCGCGTAAATATGTGGAACCCAAACATGATTTTAATTTGTGAGCTTTTTTCCGAAAGGGGATTTTTTTTTATCTTCGGTTAGATTCCAAATATTTTCATAAAAAGTCCGCATAATTTTAACAATATCACACACAGTCTGAATATTTAAAATCTCATCTTCAATTGAAGATGCTTTATCCTGAATAACTTTCCCCATGGAATTTACAACTTCAGAAATATTAATTTGAGGATTGAATGGGCTTCAAAGAAATGAAGCCGCTTGCTCAGTAATCAAAAATTGCTGAAATCTATTTTTGAATTGTTCCAAAAGCTGCTGAGGGTAACCAATAAAGAAATTGATATTGATATAGAATTTAAGAATAGTCGCGGGCACACAAAAATAGCTTCGCGGACACGGGATTAAGAATCCCTGTTTTACAGCAACAAAAAGTATAAAATCAAAGTATTTCTACAGAAAAATAAAATTGGTACTTACGTACTATCGCAACCAACGCCAATGCAACGTTCAAGATAACTCGCAAAGTTGGCAACCCCAATTTCCCATGTGTCGTATGCACTGAAGGGGCTCAATTCATGTAACGTCATAGTCACATGATAGTGAAAGCCACGTGATTCTAGCCAATCAATTTAAAAACTCATGTGCGACACGATAAAAACTATCTTGTGTTTCCAGCTAATCAGTTCACGCGCTCCGGTGTTGCCAAGTTTTTCTCTTTGCAGAAACTTTCTCTTAAAAAGTACATATGTATACAAAATGCATTTTATTTAAAAGTATAATATAAAATATGGTTTTTTTTTAATTTAAAAAAAATCTTTTTGAAGAGAAATTTTTTTCCCTAACATTTAAACATCTTTACCCAATATAAAATTGGAAATTTTATCCGAGTTTTACAAATAGAACAAGTACAATTAGTTTATTGTTTGTTTTGAATTCAAGGGAAAACACGTGTTTGTTTTTATCATGTGACTTCATGAATTGAGCCCATTGGCAATCACGTGCTTGGTTTCATATAATATCGTCAATACGGTTGCGATAATACGCAAGTACCATATAATTTATTGTTTTTCCGCTCTGGAATGTGTGTAGTCCTTCATTTCTCCACTTCGCAAGCTCCAACTTTCTTATGAACGGAAGTACTTGGGAAAAGAAGCAGAGATTAGTCGTAAATTTATATTTTTAATAAAATCTAAAAAATTAGTTGTTGACAATTTTTAAGAAGTTAAAAAACTAAGAAACAATAAAATAAGATGAATTAAAAAAATTTTTTATTTGTTAACCTCTTCGTTAATATTCACGTAAGGCATATATTAACAGCTTTTCAGACTACTTTGTTTCCTTTTAGTAGCTACCGAGGAGAGTTATTATTTCAGCTACCAATAAATTATACTCAACCACTTTTAAACAATGCCTACTGTTAACTAATAGTGACCCTTATTATATGAAAATGGGTCATAACAGTGATAAACTTGTCTTATCGTATCGGATTGAAGAAAAAAAACTTAGTCAAAAATCCAGCAATATTTTATCTCAAAAGATTGATGCATTAGAATAATTTATACGCATTCAGGAAAATCAAAGGAGGAATTGATATACGGTCAAATTATTAAGAATGTTGTGGGAGGTTTCCATGTTTATTTCAAGAACTGTTTCTATATGGTTCTTTTTAAGTCATATTATTTTTCACTTAAAATTTTTGTCACGATTGAGTGAGTGAGTGAATATTAACGTTGCACTGTTCAACTACACAAGGACTTTTGGTGACGGACCACGTAATCTTGAATCATGGTCAAGTGACGTGGACGACACCTGAGCTGGCACCCCCTCTCCTAACTACCACACCACAACAACGGGAGGATGTTTGAGCTCTCGACAGATTTAACGTGCATCGCTGCCCTACACGACGCGTCTTTAGTGGTAATGGGTTCGAACTTTCGACAAGGCTAGCCATGATCCGATAACTTAACTACTTGGCTACCACGACCACAAAATTTTTGTCGTAAGACAGCGGAAAAAATTATTTGCCGAGGTCACTAATATAGTAGACTTACAATGGACATACAATTGTAAGGGGTAGCATTTTATAATCGGTACAGTAAAAATAAATACGATCTTTTGGCACATGAAACCTTTTGTTTTATATCTTTTAAAAAAATTTAAATCACTTCTCATAAAATTTCATAGTAAAAAATTGATTCTTAAAAACCATAAATGCCCCCCACACCACATATGTATGCTCCCTTGGTTACTAAAACTGGTCTTTGTAAAGCTTTGCAAAGAGATCTTTTATTTTATTTTTTTAAAAAATACTTTCTACAATAGGTTTTTAACTTATAGAAATTGATAATATCATTCTTGTACTCACAGGAATTTTTAACTTCCAGTCTCACAGAATAAAGGTTATTTAAAAAAATGAAACATCGCTGAAAAACGTAATTGGCTATTCAAAGATAGGATGATAAAAAGATGATTCACAGTGTGCAATATGTTATGACTCATCCCGCAAAGTAACCTAGGTTTTTTAAACGGTACAATTTATGAGGGTCGAGTTTTTCTCCGCTCCCTATTTTTATAACTCTCCTTCCTGCTTAGATCGCTATCAAAACCTTAGGAAAATTGTTAGATAACTGTTCGAGCGGAAAAAGACAAAACCACTGACTATATTAAATCACATAATGTAAAGATACCGCCCCTTTCTTCATGAAGATGTTATAAGACTAAAAGATTTGAAGCAAAAATATTTGGAAGAAAAATATTTTTCCGTGAAGGTGTCAAAAATTATTTTAAAAACTTCGTTAAATATTTTGTGCTTAAGTACTAAAAATCCCTTTTTGCATCAATTTACTTTCTTTTATTTGCTTTACTGAAACTGCCTAAAGGAAGATTAAAATAGGAAACGGCTATGTGTCTTGAAATTGTAGTCAAATATGGCTATGAATACTTCTAAATCATTAAATTGAGCCAAGTGTCTCGAATAATAGTAGGAGGGGGTGATATACACATAATTTTTTCAGAAATATTAAAAAATTATTTTAATTCTTTTCTGTTTAGTTAACATTACATATAACTAATATGTTAATATCTTATTTAAAAATAAAATTAAAGAAATATATATGTATTTCAATGATTTTATAATTTTCTAAGAGAAGGAAATTATCAATTGTGTTCTGTTTCCTAAAGTAAAAATATTGAATCAGGTGATTACTTCCGATCATGTAAAACAAAACTGTTTTCCGTATTTATTCGTTCTGATCAAAATGCATAATAGCATAATTATGGAAATGTACACATAAAATTTGTAACGATTTGATTGAAAATAGAGAAACCCAGTGCCTCAGTTGCATCGTATCGCACTTCCACATCACAGGTCCGAGGTTTAAATCCGGGCTGAGCAAGGTCGACTCAGCCTTTCGTCCCTTCAGTGGGTTGATAAATGAGTACCAAGTTTGCAAGGGAACTAAGCACTAGGAGTTTCGCGTCAGATTGACCACTTGACCGGAACATCTGCTCATGCACTTCAGAGCCCAAGGTTACGTATACTGAGTTGGGTACAGTAGGCCTCGGCCTTCATGGGCTGATGCGCCACTGAGTTTAGTTTTAGATTGAGAATAGATCTACCTATAGCATTTAAAAGTTTATTTATATCTGTTACAATGCACTTGGCTTACCTTATATATCTAAAAATCGTACTGCGCCAAATAAAAATAATTTTTTTCGAGTTAAAAATTTTTTTGAATGTTTAAAATTTTTAAATTGGCATTAATATTTTCAGAAATAAATATAAAAACAAGTAATAAGCATCAACCTCCATTTCACTTCGTATCATCTTTAATTAAGCTCTCATTCAAAAAACAGCAATAAAATTTCATTCAGTATGAGAGAGGAAAAAATATGAGATTCTCCCATCTGAATAAACTACTAAATAATCACAAAAAGGCACAGGATGAAAAAGAGGAAGAAAGAAAATTTCTTCGTATGTGTAACATAGCGTGTGTCATCTTCCTGCCATATATCTTATCCTGGATACGATGTCGGTTTCTTTATCAAATGGAGGGACAACCAGATTTTGATGAAGCTCTGATGTAGAGAAGGCGACCCCAAGCCAATAAATCAGTCTTGAAAGATGAGTCGATTTAAATTGATTTAGTGATTCTGTCATGATAAATAGATGGGTAGACACTCGAAAGAAGTGTGGTCCAACAATAAAATTTCAGGGGAGTCCAAGAGATTAAAGAAATAACATATATTTATGGTGCATGACGCAGATCTATTTTGGCAACTAATTGTTTATTCTATTATGTTCGTAACTGTCTCACATTGTTTAAAATTCAAATATTTCTTATGAATAATTACAGTAATCCATGGATGTTTTTCAACAACATTTCACACACACAAAATATCAATATAACGTGATTTAGTAACGCATGAATTATATTAATTAAAAGCCGTACTAAGGGTAATTACAGTTTACTTATACTTGATGTATCAGTGATTTTTATGTAAAATATTTGATGCATTAATCAGATTATTTTTTATACGTCAGAAAAATTCCCACCGTTTTTGGAAATTCCAGTGTTCTTAGAACAATTGTTCGTTTAGTTTTAGTACCATTTCATCTCGATAAAGAGATATAAGATGTATATAGATGAGTGATCATTAACACAAGACAGAAAATTGTAATAAATATCAGTATCTTTTTTTTAATAATTATATACTATACACAGAATAACTGCCAAAATTAATAAGTGTTACGTAAATAAACTTACCTTACTTTTCATTGGAAGAATATTTTATGTTAGACACACCAAACAAATCATTACGAAGCGAATGGCGTAGAAAGTATTATTGTAATATCAGGTGCTGAAATATTCGTTGTTACTGGTGGGAGGGGGTGAGCGGATTGATTCAATACAACTAGTAATGTGTCAATGGGCTCAATTCATGACGGTCACACGATAAAGACAAACACGTGTTCTCCATTGAATTCGAAACAGATATATCAACTTAATTGTACTTGTTCGATTTGTAAAACTTGGATAAAATTTCAAATTTTATAATTGGGTAAAAATGTTCAAATGTTATAAAAAATAAGTTTCTTCAAAAGATTTTTTAAAAATATATATTATTTTATATATATGCATGTACTTAGAAATAAAATGTACTTTGTCTACCTGTGCATTATTGTTGTTGACAAATTTGAATTTTTTAAAAGATAGTTTCTGAAAAGATCAAAAGGTGACAACAACAAAGGGCCTGAATTGATTAGCTGGGGAAACACATGATTGCTTTTATCGTGCGACTATGACGTCACATGAAATTTTGAACTGATTGGCTAAAAACACGTGGTTATCATTACCATGTGACTAATGACGTCACATGAATTGAGCCCATAAGGTCGAGAAAATATTTGTCGTGGGCAATAAATATGCTACCCACGAGTTTACACATTAGTTCAAGAGCTTTATCACTTTTTCTTAATAACGAATGTTTGAGATAAAGATAAACATGGAACAAGAGATTAAAGATAAAAACGTTTTAAGGGATTCTTTTTTGAAGGGGAGGGGGTTAGAATTTCAATTTCATATATTACCTTTGTGCTAATAAATAGAATCTTCTCTTAAATCTTGCTAATAAATAGAATTTTTAAAATTTTGAATTTTAATGACTACTTCGATTCTTGGCAAATATCTGTTTGAATATCTATGCTGTATTGCTTTAAATCAGCTATATTATTCTTGCTAGTTGCATTTTTAAAAACTCAGATTATAAGTGGTTGAATTTAGTAAAGTATTTTTAAAATTCGTTTTGGTTTATTTTAACACAAAAAATATAATTAGCTCGGCTGGGTTTGATTATTTTCCCATACAATTGCAAATTTATTGAAGGAAGAAAATCTTCCGAAACTATAATAGCCAAATTTGATAACAATACGATACAAATTTTACAGTTGAAATTTATTACAATGGGGGTAGATATAAGATAATATCTTAAACTATTCGTAGATTTAGTTAGTGAATATTAACGTCGTATTGTTTTAGCCACACGAGGGCTTTTGGCGACGGACCACGTAATTTTGAACCATGGTCAAGTGACGTGGATGACACCTGAGCTGGCACCACCTCTCCTAACCACCACACCAACTGGAGGACGTTTCAGCTCTCGACAGATTTAGCGTGCATCGCTACCCTACACGGCGGGTCTTTAGTGGTACTGGGCTCGAACTCGTGACAAAACCAGCCACGACCCGATACCTATACCACTCGGTTACCGCGGCCACGAACTATTCGTAGAACTCATTACAAAAATTTCAGGACATAATCTACAGAAAGTTTGATTTTAAATTTAATAAGCACAAAGATTTTTAAAGAAAATAATAATATTTATATTTTAAAGATAATAAAATAGAAATGAAAAAATTCCAAATTCAAAAATAAGTAACATTATGATTCAAAAATTACTTCAATTTCATTTTGATTGTTTCATTGTTATATCCGAGTTTGTGCCAGGATGTGTTGCTGTAAAGCTGCATGATTTTAAACCACAAGGTACAAGTCTTACTTCTTACAATTCTATACCACAAAGTTATTAGAGATGCAATAAGTTATATTTTATTGAAAACATCCACCTTATAATTCCTGCTGGCTGGATTTCAGAAGAATCGAATGCCAAATTCACGACCTTCTGGCTATTAACTCCTTAACATACTCCGGCGTATATATCCGTCTCACTCAACCGGGGTGTTAAGTGCCCAGGACCTATAAATACGTCTTTCCAAAACACGCTACTTTTCTTTGCACTGCTATCACGAAAACTTTCCCGAATGCTTTGGAATGCAATAAAATGACCTTGACAGTGTTTGCGAAGTATTTACTTATTTCAGAGAAAAATTTGCTTACCCCCCAATACACTCCTATGAGCGCTTATGTGAAAAACTGTGTTACTAAGGTGAAAATCACCTTTTATTTTTAAATGGCAGTTAAGGGTTAAGCTGTATTTCTTTAAGTCATACCACCAAGGTGTATTAAAAAATAACAAGTAAAATTAGGTTGTAATAATTAGGTCGTAGAATAATTTTTGCGTGGTAAAAAAGTGCTTGTCAAAGACATTTTTGAGTCACTCGTTATTGATTTTGATTTAACGTGACAAGATCTACACTTCTATTAAATACGGAGCTCTTAATTCTGTGCTACGAACAAGTGATAAAACGATATTTTTAAAACAGCTTTGTTCCTTAGTTCAGCTCCAGGATTAATAATTCCAGTTCCTCTTAGCTTTTTATATTTCATATAACAGTCTTTGATAAAACCGAGTAACTTGGGTCTTACTATCCTATCGGTTTGAGTTGTTACTGATCACAAAAGCCCCTTCATCATAACTACTGAACTATCACGGGTTTCAAGCTATGCATTGAATTAAAAATAACAGACTTGGCTCAAGAGATCTATCAAGGAAGATGCTTAAGATTCATGCAAATTTAATGTCACGTATGCTCAAATCTTCACCTTATAGTCAACAGACTATTTGAAATTTCTTTTTTCCTTATCTATCCAGCCCACCAAGAAAGACAAGCTTAATTACGAAGAAATACCCCAGATGCTTAGGAGATTGTGAGACAAAAACACCAGCTCTAAATCTGTTTAATTTTTTTTAATTAAGTTGTGCTTTCTTCATTTTGTTGGATTCCTTTGTACGAACAAATGATACATCAACCGATGAGCTTAAAAAGCTTTTGAGGTCTTCATGCATTCTATTTTAATCTATTCCGAGTTCTTAAGGTATCCGACTACGTTCGGAACCGTGATTTTGCAAAAACACATAAATGGATAATTTTCATGATATTTAGTGTCAGTTAGAATAGAATACGTATATAAAATTGTTTTAATAACATTTTGAAAAAAAAACAATTATTTAAATACAATATTTTGGCAAAAAAAATAACTTAGAATAATCTTTTTTCAAAATGTTCTCTTCTTTTGTGAAAAATGCTTCTATTATATAATAATATTTTGCCTGTATATAGCTCAGTCCTCCCTACAGAGGCTCAACTAGAATTTTTGAAATACATTACATAGAAGTGGGTTTATCCGTATTTTACGACAACAGAGGGGAGAAATTTTAAGAAAAAAAACGCCAATAATTATTTCAATTGGTGGTCACTCTGAAAATAATGTGAATTTTTCAAAAATTCTAGTTGAGCCTCTGTAGAGAGGTCTGAGCTATATACAGGCAAAATATTATTATAATAGAAGCATTTTTCACAAAAGAAGAACATTTTGAAAAAAGATTATTCTAAGTTAATTTTTGCCGAAATATTGTATTTAAATAAATTTTTTTTGTCAAAATGTCCTTAAAACAATTTTATGCATGTATTCCAATCTGAGTGACACTAAATATCATGAAAATGATCCATTTATGCGCTTTTTCAAAATCATGGTTCCGAACGTAGTCGGATACCTTAAAGAATTTTATTTTAAAAGAAAACTTGTGTGTATACACAAACGCAAATTTATATAGTAGATTATAATATAAAGTAATATATGTTTAAAGCGAAAACGCGCGCTTAAGACGAAATATCGGTCAACACGAAATAATACAGCGATCCCGACAAACTACTATATATTTTCATGCATTTTTTCTCTTAACACGAAAAGATTTTTCCTTCTGAGAATGAACAAGACCCAGAAAGCAACAGTCGGATTGAATTGTCATACTGTATCATCGGAAAAATTCATTGCAGTAGATGACGGTAATGTGTGTACAGCTTCAATTATGGCAGAGAAAGACATTTTGGAATTTGTTCAAAGAGCTCAAAAAATATCATTGTTGCAGATTCCGACAGCTAAAATGGAATGAATAATGCAGCTATTATTCCCACATCATCCGAAATGAGGAACAGCATGAAAAATTTTACGCAGTTATTTTGACACACATTCCAATGGGGAAATAAATAACAAAATGGACAATATCGAACTATTTGTGTTGACAATTTGATGCTGAAAAGACACAATGCAAAGAAAAATATTCAATTATTTTCCAAAGACTCAGAAAATGTTTTGTTTTTCGAAAAACACACACTTGAAAATTTTGTTTTAAATTCTTTAAGTTCTTGTGAATGCTTTTGTGTTTTCATTGATTTTTATTAAATACATAATATATACATGTCTATGTAAATAAAATAAACTCTATAATAAACTTGGTTATTTTGATATATATATATTTTCCAATATCCTTTAACGCGAAATTCTTTTAACAAACAACGTGGTAAGACATGATTTTGTTTTTAAGGTGACTGTCTACCTTGAAAATGACGTTTTTCGTCTACATAAGGCATTTTTTTTTTTTATTTTAAGATGTTATAGTTTGAACATTTTTCTTTCTAAAACAGTTTTTCTTTTTCCTCTACGCGAAATAGAGATAAAGTTATAGTGATTATAAAAAGCATCACTCAAAAGGGCAGTAAGATAAAACTTTAAATGAGTTTTTCTCAAAATTATGTTTTCGAAAGAAACTCTTTACCAGATACATGATATCTTAAGAACCAAACCAGATAATGTTTGGAAATTTTGAGGGAATATTTATTATACTATTTTTCATAAATTGGACCATAAATTTTGTTGTAAGTTAAATATTTTTTCATTTAGGGTAGTTTTTATAAAGAAAAAACTTTAAAAATATCAAAACTTTCATATTATTATGTATAATTGTCTGTAATTTTTTTTTGTATTTTAATATTTCACTTAGATTTTGGTTCATTTTGAAGAGCAGCGTAATATGTATGTTGTGTATAAAGAAAATTATGATAATTGTATTAGAATTTTTATACAGTGTTACCCGTTTTAGTAAAAATTTGGTAAAACTTCCTTGAAAACAACCAATTTTTCTAAAAGTACAATATTTATTTAAAAAATTTATGTATTTACATAGTTTTTTTTTTATTTTTCTTACTAAAACAATCAATTTGTTTTTATAAAAAAAAATTGGGTCCGAAGGTAGGCAGTCACCTTAATGTGATCTGAAAAAAAGGGGGAGGGGAATTAAACTTAATTCGTATAAAAGCAGCAAGGAGACAGATTTTATACGAACGCAAAAGAGGGAAAGGTCGGTTTCTCTTTCAATGTATCAATGTGACACCACTGTCCCAGAGAATACCGATTCACCCTTTACTGACTGATGGCCTTTCTAGTAATTTAACAGTTTTTCAAACATTTCAATTTCTGGTCCACTGTTCACCCGAAGGTGATCCAAAGGGGAAAGAAAGGGGAATAGGAGGCTGAGAGAAAAGTTCCCAAACCCTATCGTTCCTCAAATCACCTATGGGGCTGGAACCCTTTTTCCGTAAGTAGGGCGGAAGAGGAGCTTAGAACGGTGGGAACTAACGGCATCTGTGAAAAATGAAGAGTAAAGGTGCGAGGTATAATATCTGTCGATGGAAAGGGGTACTGGAGCATCTGTAATAATCAGATCAATAGTTCGAATAACCCCCACCTCCCCTTCTTGTTATGGGAGTTCGTTTGCAGCAGCGCGAGATCGACTCAACAGATGTACCTTATACATAGAGTCGGACCTCTATTTAAGCCTTTATCTACCGACGGTACTTATAAGTACCACTCACTTTAAAATTACGTATAAAAACCATTTTTGTGAATACTCGGACGATACTTAGCAGGAATGTTCTTTTAAATCCACTCTTCCAAGATATATGGCAACACGGGTTCTTTTAGGGGGAAAGTGAATAGTTTTAAAGTCTAAATTGCGTTTTCAGCCGACGGCATTTTCAGCGGATTGCGAAGATTATCATTTTTGTCACGAAAAAATAGTTAATGTCAAAATTTAAGTGTCTTATTTTTTGTGTGGGTTAATGAAGACCTTAGAAAACGATTTGGTTATTTATTTTAAGTGAGCAGTGTATATAATTAATTTGACAGTTGATTTACTTAATTAATTAGCTCTAATGGATTAAATTTCCCAAAGTGGAGTATTTTGTTTATGTATATCCCTTAATTTTCAATGTAGTAATCCAAAAAAAAAATATTGCATGAAAAAAACTTCAGTAAATCATAATGCGGTTAATGAAGTCACTAAATCCCGAAAAAAAGTTCATTATGTGGGAAATTCGTTAAATAGAGATTCATCTTTTAATATCCTTTAAATACCTCACGAAACATATTTTAAATTCATAAACATATATTTTTTAATAAAAGTAATTATTCACAATTATTTTGAAATAATTAATATTTATTCATTTTATATATCTTGCCCATCAAAATCTGTTTGGAAAACAAGGAAAAAAACAGTAAAAAATTGTCCAGGAATACAATGTATTTTCAATTTAAAAAATAACTTTATGATAAAACTAATGAATTTTTTCACGACATTTTTAATTTTACGCCTACGAGTCATTTTAAAAGTACGTTATTTTATAACCAGTAATTTTAAGCATACACTATATACCACATGCGTTCTTAAATTTAATTACAGATAAAATCGTTTAGTTTTATTTGGGTTTTTTGTTTGAAAAATTATGGCCACATATCACTGCTCTTGAATTAGGCATCTGGTAAAATCACCATAAAATGTGCCAAAAGAGAGAATAATTTGAAAAATGTTCTGAAATATTTTTAAAATAGGAAGAGAAAAAATTCGTATTTTAAGAGAAAAAGTTCCTTAACTAGAAAATGTACTTCGCTATTTGGAGGTTATTTTGCAATGAAAATATAAAATTTTTTTTGGTTCCCAGGAAAAGTTCAAAATAAAAATTCGAAAAATGGGTTCGTTATATAGAGGTCCGAATGTATTTTTAAGTAGAACTCCTCAAAATATTCTAACTCTTTCTTGATATCAATATGCTACCTGGTTCGAAATCGCTTCTGACAACTGAACTCACTTACGGCAACTAACTCAAACTATTCAGACACAAACATTTATTTTTCGGAGGTTCGATGGTATATATTCATGCCAGTATGGCTTTCGGTGTTTAATAATTTTTTATAGGATTTTCGAAAAAATGTTCGTTACAATTTTTTTAAAAAAAGAAAAAGAACACGCATTTAAGGTATGGTACGTTCCCGGGAAAAGTGATTTTTAAAAAAGGGATAAATAATAATTTTCATGATATTTAGTTCACTTTGATCAGAATACATGTATAAAAAATTTTTTTAAAGGGTATCTTAAAAAAAATTTATTTAAATACAATATTTCGGCAAAAATTAACTTAGAATAATCTTTTTCAAAATGTTCCCCTTTTGTGAAAAATGCTTTGTTATAATAATATTTTGCCTGTATATAACTCGACTTCTGTACAGAGGCTCAACTATGATTTTAAAAAATTCACATTATTTTCAGGTACCAAATTGAAGTAATGATCGGCGGTTTTTTTCTTAAAATTTCTCCCCTCTGTTGTCGTAAAACATGGATAAACCCACTTCTAAGTTATATATTTCAAAATTTCTAGTTGAGTCTCTGTACAGAGTTCAGAGCTATATACAGGCGAATTATTATTATATATAATAGAAGCACATTTTTCACAAAAGGAGAACATTTTGAAAAAGGTTCCTTCTATGTTCATTTTTTGTCAAAATATTGCGCTTGAATAATTTTTTATTGTAATACTATTCTTAAAATAATTTTATATACATTTTCTAATCTATGTGACACTAAATATCTTAAATATTATCCATTTACATGCTTTTGCAAAATCACGGTTCCGAACGTAGTCCGATACCTTAACTCAAAATGTGTTGTATCCTTTTTCTCTTTTTCCAGAATTAAGTAAAATAAGAAAAAAAAATTTCTCTTAGAATATTTAAATAACACATTTCCAGGGGAAAAGGGGCACAAGGGGAAGGCTGGGGACTCAAACCACTCCCAGAGTTAACAGATTTTTAATTTTTAACATACAGGTTACGTCTTGGTGCTTCCTCTACGTTTTTAAATTATATGTAACTTCACCCGTATAAATAATTAGCGTATGCCAATGAAATTTTTTAAAAATTATGAATCAAAAAACATAATTAGAAAGACATAAATTTAAAACACAAGTTTAAGTATAAAAATGAACTTTTTTCTTTTTTAATATTTACTTAACTTATGAAGAGCACAGTTGTATTGAAAAAAAAATACTTCATTGCTCACATGAGTTTCTGTCCACAACAACGCGATTTCTAATCATAAATAAAAAAAAGGGAAATACTATAACAAGTTTTGAAGGGAAAAGGTGTATGTAATTACTGTAAATTCACCCATAAAAATAGAGATTTTGCTAGATCCGGAAATAAAAAGGACAAATTATTGTTGACATTAAAATACATAAGTTGTTGCAATAACGGAAGGAGGATCTCTGAAAGTCTCTGTGTGTGAACCCTATGTATTTCTTTCAAAAGATAGTTGTGTGAGAGTTATATTAAAGTCACATTACTAAAGCTGAATTCACACCAAAGGCGTACAAGCTCGAGTGTCAAGCGTCTAACCAATCAGAGACTTAATCTCGGGCGAAATGAAGTCTCTGATTGGCTAACGCCCTCATTTTGATGCTGAGTCAACTAACTAGCTGAGGACTGTTGGTGACGGACCTCGTAATTTTGAACTTTGGTCAAGTGACACAGACAGTCCTGACTGCCAACTCTCTCTTCAAACTACTTCACTACACCAATGGAAGGACTTTGAGCCTCGACAGATTTAACTTACATCAGCCTCTGTTACACGGCGGGTCTTGAGTGGCACCAGGACTCGAACCCGCGATAGTTGGCCACGAATTCCTGACCATAACCACTATGCTACCACAGCCACCAATAGATAGTTGCATTGCTTAGTTAAATTTTGTTCCAAAATTGGCAGAAAAAAAAATCTTTTCACACATTTAAAAAGTATATATTCAAATTTTATAAAGGCACGAATTAACTTAAAATATTCTTTTTTAAAATCGAATCTTTCGATTCGAAAACACACTAAAAAGAGAAAATGTGTATGAGTGTGGGTGGGGGGTCACAGATTAAGTGTCAAAAATAATAATGTATGCATTTATTTAAAGATAGAAGAAAATTAGAAACGAATTTTCAGATTAAACAATACTATTTACAACTCAGAAGCGTAGTAGGATTAATTCCTATTTATTTTAATTTTTAAAAAAATCGATAAAGCTGCAAAAGGAAAGGAAAAAAACTGATTTATTACACTTTTTCCGCTCTTAAAAAATCATCTTTTTTTTTCTCTCTCTCCTTCCACCTCCCAAATACTCGGAAAGAACAAAGAAGCAATAAAATCAGTTACACCATCCACCGCTTTGAGCAGGAGCGGTGGAAACACAACCACTCCATAGAGAAAATCCCCCCTCTTCACAAAACGTCTCCCACACCTTTTCCTGCGGGTTCCTAACGGTGCCGCGTCAAAAATTCACTGCTTCCGCTATATTATTCCGCGAGTGTGTATGTCCACTTTTCTTTTCCGACTCTCCCTGCTCATAAAACTATATTTAGCACTCTCTCTACCGCTCTAGGGTGGTGCAACGGCAGGTCAAAGACTTCTTCAGGTGCTTTCTGGATAGCGTTGGGTGGTGAAGACGAAACGTGAATCCTTTTGTGTTTCAAAGGTCTCTATTCATTAAGAAAAACGTCACCGGAAATATATATGTATATGTTACCATTAATGTTCAAAAGCCGTTAATGAGCAGATTACCTAACAATCGGTATATTAACTGATTTTTTCCGTTAAAATGCGGAATCAAAAGTTTTCCACATTTTAAGTAGGTAATATCTTCACATTATCGGTCTCCGTATCGTTAAATTTCAAAAGTATATGTTACTCTCATTACCTTTCTGTTAGGAATTTTGATTGAAAACATGTTGACTCATCTCAATAATTTGTCCCAAACATTTGACAGTAAAACAGAGTGACAGACAGTAAATGTATTCAATAAAAGCTTCTTTGTATTATAAATAATTTAATATGACAACCACAATATAATAAATTTAATTATGACAACCACAGAACATACTGGTCGTCATAAACAATTTAATGTTAGAAAATGTCAGAATATATATATATATAAGTTAAATTTCAGAAGCAATTTGAATGTTAAAAGTTCCAGTATTACAAAGTACAGCTGTTCATACCAATATAGCAATCGCAACCATGATAAAAGAAATTATAGTTCGCTAAATTGCATAGCGACTATAAGACCTTTTATGTTATATGTTTCACAAATTCATTTCTCTTTAATTGTAATAATATTTAAAACCGTTTAATCTCTCTCCTTTGTATTATAGTTTTTCAATTGATTGATAATTAATTCAATCAACTAATTTGTTGTGCATTTGGTTGTTTTAACGTGATTATTAGATTATTTAGATACCGAAAAATAAATAACATTTAAAATTTAAGCCTACTGAAACGTTGCTGTTGTTCCTTTACAGATCTTATCTTCACTTTTTAACGAGTGTCTAGTAGGTAATGTGCAGATTATTTAGGGAATTCGCAGATTACCTACGTAAATTGAGAAAAGAAGCAATTTTCCGCACTTTAATTGATTGATTGATTGAATATTAACGTCCACTGTTCAGCTACACGAGGGCTTTTGGCGACGGACCACGTAATTTTGAACCATGGTCAAGTGACGTGGACGACACCTTAGCTGGCACCCCCTTCTCTTAACTACCACTCTACACCAACAGAAGGACATTTCAACTCTCGACAGATTTAACGTGCATCGCTGCCCTACACGGCGGGTCTTTAGTGGTACTAAGCTTGAACTCGTGACAAGGCAGGCCATGATCCGATACCTATAACACTCGGCTACCACGGCCTTTCGCACTTCAAAGGATCAGCCTATTTAATGTGCAGATTATCTAGCTAATCTTCAGATTAATCGATTTCTCCACTTTAGCACAACATGTACACAATTAAAAACACATTTTAGGATATAAAAATAGTCAATACAGAATCACTGGTTGGTTTGGTCAGTATTAACCTCAAGCTAGAAGCTGCATGAATTCTAATAGTTACTCTTTGCATAATTTTAAACATAAGCAAGCGAAGAGTATGGCACCTCTGAGTTCGTTTTTTCTTTTCCTAACTTTTACTCCGTACTATGTGTGAACTTTAGAAGCTCAGTTTTCCTTCTTATTAAGGTAGAAGCAAGCTCGAATCCACATGAAAACCCCCGATCATTCATTGACTGACTATGGTCTAATAATAAAATCAGATTCTAGCAGTGGCGCACACAAGGGGGGATCCTGGGGGTCCGGACCCCTCCCCAAGCCCTTGATTTTCCGATTGGTTATAATTCTAAGTATATAATACGTAAAATTTAATTAAATATTTGTTATTAATAATTAATTTTATTAATTAATGCTACCTAAAAATCGACAAAATCAAAAATAGCTTTATACAAGAATGGTGAACTTTCAACCCCGGACCCCCTTGAAAAATTCCTGTGTGAGCTACTGGATTCTAGTAACTATTCAACAGAATAATATCTTATATAATAAACCATTCATTATTGAGTATGTCTTCCTTTTCTCTACACATCTACACATAATAATTAATCCACATTTTGCTGCACATTTCTAACTTGTTCAATGCACATTTGAGTTTTAACTTCATACGCTAAAATGAAAACTTGCATTTATTGAATGCTAGTAATTTTCAAGAATCAATATATTAATATAAAAAAAATTTTAAGTGAATTCCTACTTAGGTCAACAAAGAAAAAAAATTTAGTGACTTTTTATTAAACAATACAATTAATATAAATATGGTGTATACATATGACAGAATCACAATATTAAGTGGCAAGACAGAAAGCAATTTTCCTTGTAATTTTCCATTTTCCTTTCTATATAGGGTGTTGGGACTATTATTTTTGTTTGTTACTATTTATTCGTTAATTAACTAGCGAATTAATATTTGTAAAAACTATATTAACATCGAGTGTCATCCACTATAAGTTTTAAAAAATGTATTTGAACTTAAATGGATGAATAAAAGTATTTTATTACTAATTGAAAATTTCAGCAAGATATATATATATAGGGAGAATGTGAACTAATAGTAGGAATTGAATAAATGATATGCAACATGTCTACTGACCATGCAGTGATATATCGATGGGAAGGCATTTTTTTGGTCTGAAAATAGTGATCTTGGCTGAATTGTTCTGAATTAGACGAAAGGCCTCGGTAGTAGAATAATCATCATGCCCGCGGTTTTTTTTTTTTTTTTCTTTTTTCCTTTTCTTTTTGTCGAGTCATGTATTTGAGTCTTGAAGACTTAAAGAGCTCCTCGTGTATAGAGGAACTTGAGGCTAAATCTGAGGAGGCTAAAAGTTCTTATGTCGATGTGATGTGGTAGCTTTGAGAAGAAAATGTCACAGCTCAGGTGTTTTCCTCGTCACTTAAGGGGCTCGAAATAATTGGGTCCATCGCCATTAAGTCTCGTATTTTTTTTCGTGGAATGACGTTAATGAACAATTAGTCTAAATCAGACAATGGTAGAATGTCTTAAAGCAATAGTTTTAAAACTGGGAATCGTAACAAATTAGCTTAAAGGTTGTGAGAGGTTTAACAGAAAGGAAATATATATATATATATATATATATATAAAAATTTAATAAAAAATAGCATTTAGTAATATAATATATAAAATTTTAACTGCCTACCGCACTGCTAACTTATATATAAGCAATTTGTTAATGTTAGAAATCTATTATTTCGGAAACCCGAAGGAAGAATGTTGTTGCTATTTGGTGACTCAGTGGGGAGGTAACACGCTTAGATTTTTTTTCTTAAGAGACACGTAATAACAAAGTTGGAAATCCATAGCTTAAGGTAAAAAATTTTGCCATTTAGCAAACATTAAATAGAACGCATATCGAAAGAGGGGTTTCTTTAACAATTATTGAAAAATATGTGGTTATTATATATATACGTAAATCAGGAATAGAAATATTTTATAATGTTGCATTTACCTGTAATTTAATAAATAATATTCATTT
This sequence comes from Trichonephila inaurata madagascariensis, assembly GCA_019973955.1. NCBI lineage: Eukaryota > Metazoa > Arthropoda > Arachnida > Araneae > Nephilidae > Trichonephila > Trichonephila inaurata. The sequence goes on along the minus strand of BMAV01024371.1, from coordinate 54,575 downwards.
TTTTAAAATTTGATTTATACATGATCTATTAAGTATTTTTTTAATTAATTCATTTTACTCTAAAATTTATGTATTGCTGAAAATTATTATAAAAATAATTGTCCGCAATAGTTATTTTTAAATTTCTCATAAATCTAGATCTTGTGTTTGAGCGCATATTGCATAAGCAAAACAGGCATTAATGTATATTCCGAAAATCAAAATGTACTAAACAAAAATGAAAAATCCAATTTGTATAACAATGATTAGAGATGGGATGTCACTTTTTTTTTTAAACACAAATTTTAAATTTTTTTTTTAAAAGATTTCTAGGGGGGCGATCAAAGACTTGCCGACGACAGCAACAGCTGCTGCAGTTTGGCTTTTTCTCAGAAATTATGTTTATACAAGAAAACGTGTGTTTTGCTTTACTAAACATCTTTTTGAGGGAAAACATATGCTCAGCAGAGAAGGAAGTTATAATTAACATTAATAAAAAGGTAATTAAATGTCAGGATGCGACATTATAGAACTCGTGTCAATGACAAACAATATTTTTAAAACACAAGAAAAGTGATTTCATAGAACAGTGGTCTTCCAACTTTTTGGCTCACGAAACCCTTAGAATAATAAAAAGTATGTGTGTGCTCTAGAGGAACCCCCACTCTTTCTTTTAGGAGAATATAACATAAAATAATAATGTTTAAAATAGATCAACATATTATAGACACTTCCATGTAAAGACAAAAAAAAAAAAAATTTCTATTTGTTATTAAAATTTCTTTATATAATGTTAATTCCCATTTACTCATTCATAATATTAATATAAAATTGCCCCAGCAGTGGACACAAGGGGGGTTCGGGAAACAAAAACCCTTTGATTTTTCCGTTTGGGTTTTATAATTCAAAATTATAATACGTAAAATTTAATTAAATATTTTTTAATTAATGATTAATTTTATTAATTAAAGCTAATTATTTATTAAAAAATTGGTTTTTTCTGTGTTTTGTTCCTGAAAATGGACAAAAAAAAAACATGATAAAAAGAAGGGTGAACTTTAAACCCCCGGCCCCCCTCCCAAAAAAATTCCTGTTTGCGCTACTGTGCTCCGGGGTACCCACCTACATACATTAGAAATGTTACTGGGATATGTGTTTTGCGTTTTTTACAAACTATCAAAGTCTAGGTCTAGGGAAAATTATCTGCCACACAGTCACTTTTCCCCCTCTCCCCGTTTAATAAATTTTTATTTTTTTGTTTTTTTTTACCTCAAAAACTTTTTTTACTTTAATAAACTTTTTCTGAATGGCATTAAAATATTCCCAAACTTTTTGGGAAATCCTACAAAAATTTTGCATGAATTTAAAACCTAAAATTTAATTGTTTTTGTTAAAATTTAGATTTTCAGGAAAATTTATTCAAAAAAATTTTTAACCCAAAAAACAAGATCTTCTCAATTCAAAATGTGGCTGCGGTAGCCCCAGTGGTTACGGTATCGGGTCGTGGCTTTGGGCCCTTTTCACAGGGTTTGGGGGTGCCACTGAAAACCCGCCCCTGTAGGGCAGCGATGCACGTTAAAAACTGTCGAAGCTCCTTCCTCCCGGGGGTGGTAGTTAGGAGAGGGTTCCTGCTCGGGGGTCATCCACGTCCTTGACCATTTGGGTTTTTAAAATTTCGTGGGCGGTCGCCAAAAGCCCTCGTGTAGCTGAACAGTGGACGTTAATATTCATTTGCACTTTTCCCTTCATATCTGTATTTCAACTTAGAATGTGAGTGAGTGAATATTAAAAGAATGTGTGTTCGAATTCAAAGTTTCTTCAATATTTTTAAAAAAGACATTTTGATAAAAATATTCTTACTTTTTTTTTATCAAAAAAAAAATACTGATAGGCGTCTTTTAGGTTTTTTTTTAAACACTATATAATGAATATTTTAAGAACTCTTTTAAATTTCTTTATATAACAAATAAAATAACACGGGGAAAGTATTTCAGTTATATAAAAAGGGAGTTTTTTGTTTATTTTTTTTATTGCAAATTAAAAAAAAAAATATTTTTTAGGGATTTATGATTTTATAAGTATTAATGATTGATATATTTTTTTCTTAATTCATATTTTTCTTTGCAAATTAGTATATAAATGCAATAAAATTCAAACACTTTTGCAGAAAAACGTTGTACAAATTTCTATACATTTTCTTGCTTTCTTTTTCCTTTTCAGGTATTTTGTTATTTGGAATGACTATTCCTCAGTTTACACAATAATCTCTCTAAAAATATTTTATAGTTATATTTGTATATATTCCTTTATATATAATATTTAAGGCAAATTAATTATTTTTATTTCTTGGTTTTTATGTATACAGATTTACATAAAGTTTGTTATTTGACAGTATATAATTGGAATATAAATAAAAATTTGCTTCTTTCATTTACTTACTTTCACTTATAACCAATGAAACAGACATTGCTGAGTTGAATGAGAAACCAAAATAATAAGAGCTGAAATGAGTACCCCAAAATGTTATGAAAAAGGAATGACTACCTAGATAGATCATTCCCATAAACGTTTAATCACAGAAAGGTTTTTCACAATAAATTATACATTTAAGAGAAATAAATAATCTGTTTAATCCATAATTTTCACGAAGAACATGCTTTACAGATGGGTGAAAGGATTTCTGCGATGGCAAAGCAAATTGCTACCATTTGACAATAATGTTACATTTGGGAAATTCCCAATTCACATTTTTTACATTTGGGAAATAGACAATTAAGAAAAAAGTTTAATTTTTTAAACTATCCCAAATTTTTTCAACTTTAAAAAAATACGGTAAACTTTTTTATAATTTAATGAAATTTACCAAATTAAAAGCAAGTGTACAAGAATTGTTTTCTGATTACATTTCATAACATCTAGCGGGAAATGAGATACTCGCATGCTAAACTGAATGCATTAAATTGATGTGATGTTTTAAATTCTTTAAAAATATTTCCTCTTTTTAAAATGGGGGAAAAACACTTATAAAAAAGGGTTTTAAGGGGGTTTAAAAGTTTTATTAACATTGGGGGAATTTTTTTCCCCTTTTTTTATTGACTTAAAGTGCCCAAATTAAAAACTTTTTACTCTCAATCGCTAGAATATTTTCAATGTTTTAGCAGACTGTATGAGCTAATTTAGAAACCAAGTTAATCATCAAGTGCATTTATTAAATATTTAATAACTTCTAACATTTATAAATTTTCGATGAATAAAATCATTGAAACGTCGATGCTTAACAGCTTAAAAGCATTTTAAAGCTTAAAAAAGTGCTATTTGTTTCGGTTTTGCATGGCCTAAGGTCAATTAGTTACGTTTGGAAATGAACTAATCTTAATCAAATCCAATTCGTAATTCCATTTTTTATTGTTCTTGTTTTGAATTTCAGTTGCATATAATTCATTAGTTTTAATTGTTTTATTATTTAGTTTCAAAGATTGGAAACCACTTTGAGCATATAACTAAACGTTTTCAAGCTATCATAATTAGAACTAAGTGATCGGACTTTTTGTAAACTTGGAAGTTTAATAATAATAACGAATTATTTTCTTCTATTTGCTTACACTCTTGAAGGGATATGTAATATCTTACAGTAATTTAAACGATAGTACTAAATAGAAAATTTTAAGCCCCTCGTGGCGACTAAACACACAATCAATCTGATTTATATACTATGTTGATAGTTCTGTTTTTAAGTCATGAAACTGTTTATGAATTTCTATGCGAGCTGCTGTCAAATACTAAGCAAAAAGGCTCAAGAAAAAAGTTATATAACCTTTTATAATAAAAACTGTTCCGATCAGAAAATTTTGAGTTATTAAATTGATGAAATTGTCAAAATATTTATTAACTAATAACTTAGCAGCATTTCTGAACTATTTTTTCATTATATTTACTGTTATTACTTCCATCCAATAAATTATTATTATTTGTAATATTATCAAAGTGTATCTTTTTCAATTTAAAAGTCGCTATTAAGTGAGCAAGTATTTATTAACGTCTCACTATAGGCAACATGGGGCTACTGTGCAACCACAATTTTGAGTTACTATGGTAGCCTAGGAGTCAAAGTAACGGACTCATGGCTGGCGTGTCATGAGTTCGAGTCTAGAGCCGTTGAAGGTCCGCCGTATAGAGGGAGCCGTTGATGAGGCTCAAACATCCTCCCGTTGGTGTGGTGTGAATGTTAGGAGAGTTGGGTGCCCGCTCAGAGACGTCATCCTCGTCACTTGGCCATGGTTCAAAATTACAAGGTCCGTCGCCAATAGCCTTCATGCAGCTTTGTCATGTGGCGTAAATATAACTCTCACTCATTCACAATTTTGAACCTCTGCCGAGTGAAGAGGACCACACCTGAGCAGGCACCCGCTTTCCTAACTACTACACCACACCAATGGGAGGACTTGAGCGTCGACAGGTTAAAGTCGCAGTTAAAAGTTTTTTCCATGAATACATAAATTCAAATGCTGATATCTTTGGGGTAGATGTTTATCTTTTGAATGAAAATCTCTTTTATATATATTTAAAATATTACATGTATTTTTCCTTTAATTTAAGTATTTTTTCGTATAAATTTACAAAGGTAGAATAAAATTATTTATTCCGAACCGAACATTTCTGAATTTTTGTGGAATCCCACACATAAAGAAAGGGGGGGAAAGTTAATTCGAACATTCCGTTCCATTTCACATCGGCGGAAAAGAAAGTTCGCTAACCACCTTCTCGTTTGGGGAGAGACGTCAAAGCACCCAAAATGGAACACTCATCTTTAAGAAGGAAAAAAAAAATCTCTTCTCCCTACACTTTTAGCCTTTTCCTGTTGTCACAAACACCTAACTTTCCATTCCACTACAGAACGGTATATGCAAGTAATAAAAAAAACGCACCGTTGGGAAAAGTAAGAATAAAACGATGCTCACACACACACAAAAAAAGAGAAAAATGAAAACCGCTATATAACAGATTTCGTTAAATTAGCTTCCCTCCACTTCCTCTTCCCGCAACCACCTTCCGATGCACCCCACGCCATGGGGCTTTCTTCTGCAGATGGGGCAGATGCACAAGCACCCCGCCCTATCCTACACCTGGAAAAGTGCGGCGAGGAAATCCCACGCTTACGCAAGACAGCATCATCGGCTAGTGAAAGTTCCTCACGATTCTTCTTTTGGCGAAGAATTCGTCCCCGTTGGCGACGATATCAGAAGCCAAAGTGGACATGGCTCATTTGATTCGATGTTTTGGAGAACAAGAAACGAAAAACGTTAAAAATTATATATAAAGACGAATCTTTATAATTAATATTGAGGAATATATCATATAAGACGAATTTTCATAATATGCGAATTGATCCTTTTTATAATATTGCCCGAGATGTAAATAAAGATTATATAAAATTGTCTTTTTTAAATTTGTAAAAATATAACGAAATAAGTAATTGACAGTTTTATTGGACTTTAAAGTACTTACTCCATTGCCATTATTTAAGTAGATAACAAGTAAATAATGTATCATAATTTAACTACTCGTCATTCAACAGTAAATTTAAAGAACATCTTGTATCAAGCTAAATTGACTTGGATAAAAGAAATTGAGAATTCATTAGATAGTTTTTTCTTTTTTTTAGTCTAAAATTATGATATAAATTTTTCACAATTTCAATTGCAATCATTTGAGTTTGGACAAAATTTTAGTTATACCCATGTTTTCTTTCCATCATAAAGAAAGGTAAAGGAATTTTAAGACAATCGAAGAAGAAATTGAAAGACTATTAATGACGTACTATACTGAACACGAGGGCTATTGATGATGGACTTCGTAATTTTCAACCACGGTCAAATAACGAAGGTGATATCTGAACTGAAACTCCACTCTCCCTAAGCATTCACACCACGTCAACGATAGGTTTTTAAGCTTCGGCAGATTTAATGCGCCCCAGCCCATGTACATAACACGCCTAGTGGCACCAGAATTTGAACCACGAGTTCGCGAATTGGAATTTCCAAATTAGATTGAAAATTTTGGCTTGTTTCACAAGTCGATTGATTGATTTTATGCTAATGTCCCACTCTGTGTGTGAAACCACACAAGGGCTATTTGAGGAAGATTTCACGATATTGAACCTCGGTCCGGGTGAGTGTGTGTATGAATACTAACATCACACTGTTCACAGCTACTCAAATGTTTTTGGTGATGGACCTCGTAATTCTGAACCACTATCAAATGACGAGGACGACACTTGAGCAGGCAGCCTCCCTCCTAACGATCATCAACCTCTTCTGCACGGTGGTACTAGGATCGAGCTCATGACATGCCGACCACGAGTCTGTTATCTTAACCACTAAGCTACCGCAGCCACGAAACTCAGTCCGGAGACGAGATTGAAACCTAAGCTGGTACCTCACACTCCAAACTTCCACACCACACCAACGTAAGGACGTTGAGTCTCGAAGATTTTAACGTGTCCTCAATATGTATAATATGTCCTCAATTAAAGTAGAAAATATTGATTTTTCAGTCTCTATCTCTTTCTTCAGAGAAAATTGAGGTAATATTTGCTTTACATTATATATATATACAACGAACACAAATTAGGTATTTGTATTCAAATTATAAAACGAAATCAAACATACGGAAAGAAATTCGGTATATTTAATAAATTGTCTTAGGTTTAGTATGAATTATTTTATAGACAGAAGCCTATTTTAGAAAATCAAAACGCAATGCTTTCAATTTGAAGATAGTTTATTGCTTCATTAAGTCTCTGCCGTATTGCTTAATTATTGAAGCAATTAACTATGCAAAACGTTACATCCGAAAATTAAAATAACTTTTCTTACAAATATAGAAATGTTACAGCCACCATAGGAGCACACATTCCATTTCTTCTGTAAAATATCTTTTAGTATCAGATTACATTGAGTTAAAAAAAATATGTAACATGACTTTACAGTACCAGAGCATTGATTTTTAATTACACGCACACAATATTGATGTTGAATTTCATAGCCACATGTTCAATTTCTGTCGCTCTTTTATACTTTTAAGCACCCCCTAATTGTAAATAAGGAATAGATTACATTGAAGTTTACCTTATAAAAGCCAGTAGTACAAGATTTTAATATAAAAAATAAATAAATAACCGAGCAGTCTCTTTTTTATTAGTCAAACATGATGGTTCTGGTTTAGCTATAAATTTTTCTGATTCTTCTGTTATAGTTTGCATAAAACTTATTTTGATTTTTTTTTCTGAAATGTCTATACAAAGAATATAAATTTTAAAAAAATATATACACCCAACTCTCTCTTTTTTACACGATTTTGAAATAACATGGTACGCGTATTTAATGATTTTTTTTTCCTTTACATAAATGTTTTGTGTTGAATCACGAATTAAAAAAAAATGTGTGATTCGTGCGTGCCCTTTGAATGAGGATGATTCGAACGAGTTTATGACAATTAAGGATAATAAAGAAGTCAATAATGACGAAGTTGAAGGTAAAGTTATTAACAGCTGATTTAAAATTCGCGATTGCTTGAAATTTGCTACAAGTATGGAACAACATTTTGTTACTCATAATTCTCATATAGAACTAGCATTAAAATATTTCTACGTATTCTTGTGTATCAAGAATTATATAATATCGAGCATTACATAATCAACTTCAGAAATCAAAAAGGCAGCCGCTGATTAGACTTTGCGACAACAAAAAATGAACATAGGCCGTTAATAATGAACAAAATTCTTCATTTGAATCACAAAACCGATAATTGTGCTAAACAAATCTGATACATCTACTGATGAAAGCCTTTTTGATTCAGTTCGTAATAAACATGCACGCTTGTTATCAAGTAGTGATGAATAGTTGTTAGTAGTTTCTTATCCTTAATTTCAGTTTGAAAGTTTATATGTTGCATGAACTTATATAGACTGAATTTTCACAGTACATTAATTTTTATTGTTTTTGTAACAATTTTTTTTTTTTTTTAGTTTAATGAATATGTAACATGGGTTTTATTATTACGTGTTCTGCACGGTTTTTGGGAAAATATATTAACAGATTTTTCACTCCCACACACACACAAAAAAAAAGAAAAAATGAAAACCGCTATATAACAGATTTCGTTAAATTAGCTTCCCTCCACTTCCTCTTCCCGCAACCACCTTCCGATGCACTACGCCATGGGGCTTTCTTCTGCAGATGGGGCAGATGCACAGCACCCCGCGCCCTATCACCTGGAAAAGTGCGGCGAAATCCCACTTACACGCAAGACAGCGCATCATCGGCTGATGAAAAGTTCCTCACGATTCTTCTTTTGGCGAAGAATTCGTCCCCGTTAACGACGATATCGAAACCAAAGTGGACATAGCTCATTTGATTCGATGTTTTGGAGAACAGAAACGAAAAACGTTAAAAATTATATATAAAGACGAATCTTTATAATTAATATTGAGGAATATATCATATAAGACGAATTTTTCATAATATGCGAATTGATCCTTTTTAATATTGCCCGAGATGTAAATAAAGATTATATAAAATTGTCTTTTAAATTTGTAAAAAATATAACTTGAAATAAATAATTGACAGTTTTATTGGACTTTAAAGTACTTACTCCATTGCCATTATTTAAGTAGATAACAAGTAAATAATGTATCATAATTTAACTACTCATCATTCAACAATAAATTTAAAGAACATCTTGTATCAAGCTAAATTGACTTGGATAGAAGAAATTGAGAATTCATTATAAAGTTTTTTCTTTTTTTTAGTCTAAAATTATGAAATAAATTTTTGACAATTTCAATTGCAATCATTTGAGTTTGGACGAAATTTTAGTTATACCCATGTTTTCTTTCCATCATAAAGAAAGGTAAAGGAATTTTAAGACAATCGAAGAAGAAATTGAAAGACTATTAATGACACACTATACTAAACAACACGAGGGCTATTGACGACGGACTTCGTAATTTTCAACCACGGTCAAATAACGAAGATGATATCTGAACTGAAACTCCACTCCCCAAACATTCACACCACGTCAACGATAGGATTTTAAGCTTCGGCACAGGTTTAATGCTCCCCAGCCCATGTACATAACACGCCTTGTGGCACCAGAATTCGAACCACGAGTTCGTGAACTGGAATTCCCAAATTAGGAAATTTTGGCTTGTTTCACAAGTCGATTGATTGATTTTATGCTAATGCTCCACTCTGAAATCACACAAGGGCTATATTTGAGAAAGATTTCACAATATTGATCCTCGGTTCAGGTGAGCGTGTGTATGAATACTGAAATCACACTGTTCAGCTAATTTCGTAATTCTGAACCACTATCAAATGACGAGGATGACACCTGAGCAGGCAGTCCCTCTCCTAACTTCCACACCAACGGGAGGACGTACAAGTCTCAACAGATTTAATGAGCATCAAACTCTTCAGCACGGCGGTACTAGGCTCGAGCTCATGACATGAAACCCAAGTTGGTACCTCACACTCCAAATTTCTACACCACACCAACGTAAGGACGTTGAGTCTCAACGAATTTAACGTGCATCATCCCCTTTGCATGGCGGGTCCTTAGTGATTCCAGGACTAGATGACCACTAGTTCCTAGCCATAACCATTCGGCTACTATGTTCTCAAAGTAGAAAATGTTGATATATTTTAGTCTCTCTAGCTCTCTCTCAGAAAATTGAGGTAATATTTGCTTCACATCATACAACGAATACACACAAATTTGGTATTTTTATTCATAAATTATAAATGAAATCAAACGTACGGTAAGAATCTCGCTGCATTTAAAAAATTATCATATGTTCAGAAGGAGTTATTTTATAGACAGAAGCATATTTTAGAAAACCAAAAAGCAATGCTTTCAATGTGAAAATAGTTTATTGCTTAACTAAGTCTGCTGTATTGCTCAATTATTGAAACAATTAACTATGCAAAATGTTACATCCGAAAATTAAAATCCCGTTTCTTACAAATATAGAAATGTTGCAACCTCCATATATGAGCATTCTATTGCTCTTGTAAAATGTCTTTTACTATCGGATTTCATTGAGTATTAAAGAAAATGACAGGACATTATATATATAGTGGGAGAGCATTGTTTTTTAATTACACGCACACAATATTAATGTTTAATTTTATTACCACATGTGTTTCTGTCACTCTTTCATAATTTTATATAAGCACCCTAATTATAAATAAGGAATAAATTACATTAAAATTTTCCTTATAAGCCAGTACTACAAGATTTTAATATAAAAAAAAAATAAAAAACTGAGAAGAAAGTTTTTTTATAAGTCAAACATGATGGTTCTGGTTTAGTTATAAATTTTTCTGATCCTTCTGTTATAGTATGCATAAAACTTATCTTGATTTTTTTTTTTGAAGTGTCTATACAAAAAATATTCATTTTTAAAAAATATATACACTCAGCTCGTTTTTTTACACAATTTTGAAATATCACGGTACGCTTATTTAACAATTTTTTTTTCTTTACATAAATGTTTTGTTTTATCACGAATTTTTAAAAAATTTGATGATTCAGGTCCTTTGGATGAGGACAATTTGAATGAGTTTATGACAATTTTCGATAAAGAAGTCGATAATGAAGAAATTGAAGGTAAAGTTCAACTATTAACAGCCGATTTAATTCGTGAGGGCTTGAAATTTGCTACAAGTATGGAACGACATTTTGTTACTCATAATCCTCATACAGCGTGTGCATTAAAATATTTTTATGTAATCTTGTGTATTAAGAATTATATAATATCAAGCATTATATAATCAACTTGAGAAATTAAAAAGACAGCCGCTGATTAGACTTTGCAACAACAAAAAATCAACACATATGCCATTAATAATGAACGAAATTCTTCATTTGAATCAAAACCGATAATTGTGCTAAACATATCTGATACATCTACTGAGGAAAACATTTTTGATTCAGTTCGTAATAAACATGCACGCTTGTTATCAAGGAGTTGATGAATAGTTGTTAGTTAGTAGTTTTATCCCCCTAATTTCAGTTTGAATGTTTATATGTTGCATGTACTTATAGACTGAATTTTCACAGCACACTAATTTTAAATGTTTTTGTAACAAAAATGAATTGTTTTTGTTTTATAAATATGCAACACATGGGTTTCATTATTACGTGTTTTGCACGGTTTTTGGGGAAAATATATTTACAGATTTTTCGTCTTACACAATTTTTTTGGAGTTGTGTGGAATATATCCCCCAATTTACCATTCTTCGAATGTATTTTTTTACATTACTTTTTTTCTTTGCATGGTTTTCTAAGGAACGAATCAACCGTGTAAACGAGTAATATAAAAAAAAATTATAAGTCAATTCCTATTTAGGTCAACAGAGAAAAACTTTATTTTAGTTACTTTTTTTATTAAACAGTTACAATTAATATAAATATGTAATCACAATATTATGTGTCAAAATAGAAAGCAATTTTCCTTGCAATTTTCCATTTTCCTGTCTATATATACGGCGTTGGACTATTTTTTTGTTTCTTTCTTTTTATTCATTAATTAAATTTAATTATTCTAATGAAATAGTATAGTAAAAAATAAATCACATTCGCAGAAATTAGGCCACCCCAGGAGGGGTTTGAACCCACGACCTTTGGATTAGAAGTCCAACGCGCTATCTATTGCGCTACAGGGATACAACGCGCAATTTTCCTTTTATATATATGATGTTGGACTATTATTTTTGTTGGTTGTTATTTATACATTAGTTAAATAGAATTAATGAATTAATATTAGAAAAAACTGTAGTAACTTCAAGTGTCATCCACTACAAAATTAAAAAAAATGTATTTTAACTTGAATGGATGAATATAAAGTATTTTATTAAAGATTGAAAACTTGAATAAGATATATTATATAAATAAATAAATATATATAGGGAGAGTTTGAACTAATAGTAGGAATTGAAAAAAAGAGTTCGGTGTATCTGCCAATCTCCCTTTCTTCTTACAAAAGAAAACACTTTAAAAAATTATGTTCATATTCCAAAAAATGTACATCTTCTCTTTTGTTCTAAAAAAAAAAACTATCCAAAGATCTTTCTTAGCGTCCTCAAACAAAAACCACACCCGAAATTTGTGAAATTTAGTGTTGAGACAAGAAGAGAGGATTTTGTATCCTGAGATAAGAAGAAAATCACGAGTTAGCGTCGACATTAACAACAGAGCATGTTTACATTTTTATCAGGACGTAAATAGAAAAAAGAAATACTGAAATAGATCTAAAAAGGAAATTTTTATTTTCTCAACAACTATTTTTGTTAAGAGCTTAGATAACGATTTATTTCGTTTCTGCAATTACGAGATAAAAGAAAAATTAGTCCTGGCACGATTTACATGTAAATTGTGACAAAAATCAACTTTTAGATCTAAATTGTTCCGGTAGAATGCTGTGGAAGAATTTTTCTCTTCCACCCCTTCCCCCGTTTAAAAAAATAATAACTATTAGAATTTCTTAAGACAATTATGTTTTTTTCTGAATACTTCGAATTATACTTATTTCCGAGGAGTTCTCCAGTTTTCCCCTGCGAAATAATTAGAAGTCTTAAAGTAGCTTGCTTTCGCGGGTTTTTTTAAGTGTGTATATTTAAAGTTAAATAAAAGGGGGTTGGGAAACCCCTCTATATATAAACGACAAGAAAATTGTTTTTTTCAAGTACATTTTTTTCCAAAATCTGTTTCATGTACATGTTTGAAATTTTTTCAACAATTAAAAACACCTTTCATTATACTGAAATGAGCTTTTAGTTAATTTTGAATTTTTTAATAATTGATGAAATATTTTATCAAACATTACGAAATTTGACCCATTTTTCACATAAAAAATTTGTAAAAAATAAATTTTTGCGTTTTTTACAAAAAGCTCATTTTAGTATATATTAACCATTATTATAAATATATTCTAAAAAATTTACATACCTGTGAACAGTAGTTTCTCAGAAAAGGTACATCGAACATCAAAATTTACATTTTGAGATAAATTGATTTTAATGTATACAGTGAGACTTCTAATCGGCTAGGAAATAAAAAAAATAAATGACTCAATTTACAAAAAAAGATGCATGTTTTGGTTTATATCAGACATTCAACTTTTAAGCAAAAACGAAGTACTTTGTTTTCAATTTTCGCGCCATTCAAATGGGCGTGGCCCAGTTTCAATGATTAAGGTTTAAGGGCTTCTAATTACCCTAGAGGTTAAAGTAAGGTATTTTTAGAACGGTCAAAATCTAAACAATTTGAAATTGTAAAAATCTCAAACTGTCAAAAAAGTATCATTTTAGCTTTCCAACACCTCTTAATATATTACTTGAGTTAAAAAATACTCAAAATAAATGTAAAATAAAATGCATTTTGCAAGGTAAAATGCACATCCGTCATTCAATTTCAACTAATTTTGAATGTTACGTATTGAGGAGCAATTTGAATCGAAAACAACGGTTTTTCTCTCATCAACATAAATTAATTATTTAACTCAGGGAGTTATTCTATAATAAGCTTTTGTTTGTATATATTTTTATGTTTTGTTGGTGAGAATAAACTTAAGATGACTGACAATGATTGAGAGAACTGTGATTTTAAAAAAGAATATAAATGAATAATGTTTTGGTATTTAGCGTCAGTTGAAGTTGAATATACATATAAAATTATTTTATTACAAGAAAAATATATTTAAATGCAATTTTTTTGGTAAAAAATGAAAAAAGAATGACATATTTTCAAAACATTGTCCTTTCATGTGTGTGAAAAATGCTTCTATAATTATAATATCTTACTTATATATAACTAGGACTTCAATACCGGGGATGAACTAAAATTTTTGAAAACTTCACATTATTTTCAAAGTTGTGATCAACTCAAATATTAAAGGGTGTTTGCTAAACTTTTTCTTCTTTGATTTGATAAAATATGAATAAATTCACCTCTAAATTATATATTTCAATAATTATAATTCAACCCCGGTATAGAAGTCATAGGCAAAATATTATCAAAGAAGCATTTTTGGTAAGAAGAGAATGCTTCGAAAATAAGTTGTTTTCCTTCATTTTGTGCTCAAAACTTGCATTTAAATAATTTTTCTCGTAATAATACTCGTAAAATCCTTTAATATGTATATTTTAATTCAACTGATACCAAATATCCGTTATCCGTTTATACTTTTTTTTTCCAAAATCACGGTTTCGATTATAAATAACTTGAATAAGAAAAAGTATTCGACTTGTTAAGCATATAAAGAATTATTTTAATTAATTCTTTTTTCTTTGGAGGGAAGCAGATTGATAATTACAGCAAAATAATAATAATAATAATAATTGAAAAAATATTTTTTTTAATGATATTAGATGCTTCTTACAATTAATCCAATACCAAAACGCGAACTGTTCCCCTTTTCTAATCAGATAAAGAAAAATCATATCAAATTTTAAAAATGGAAAAAAATAAAATTTAAAAAAATATGTATGACAGCGTTCCCAAGATCTGGTTTCACATCTCTCTTCTCACAAAATCCTTCCCTTTCTAATTAGCTCACTTGGCGCCAATTTCTCATCCAAATCCCGCTGTGTGAGCAACCCCCAAAATATCTCCCTATAGTAAACGTACTCTAACTGTACCGGAAGAGCTTTATAATATTTTCGCTCTCATTCACAAAGTACGTGGGATCACGACGCACTTACAACATCGAATATATATCTCCTTTTTCTTCCCCCCCCTTTAAACATATTGATCAATCGCGTAACCATCCTGAGGGAGGGGGAGCTAAAAATCAAACGATTTCTTAGGGAGAGGGGAGGGCGCAAGAACGTCTCGAAAATTTTCTCACGGGGGTCCCATCGAAAGGTACATGGGTGCTGTACTTTTTTTTTTCCTTTCCAAGACAGGAGTTTAAATATTGTTGAAAATAAGAGGGGGGAAGTAATGTTTTTAGAAGGGGGAGGAACTAGTGGGGAGTTTCCGGTGTGGTTATGCAACTTTTACGCAACCATTGCGCCGTAAACGTAGGAGTGAGGAGGAAAAGTAGGGTGAAAAACGCTGTTTGATTTTTGTGGGTGCGGGGTTTTTGTAACGGATTTTCACGACGAAAAATACCCCACCTTCTTCCCCTTTTTTCAGTGTTGATACGATTTCATAAAAGAGGGTGAATTGAGTGAGAAAGGAAGAAATGCGAGCGACTTCCTACTATTGTGTAACCGAAGGAAAAGGCAAATTGCATTTTCTTTACGGTAACCGCGACTGACGCAATGAGGAATGTCGCTTTGAAAAGATCGATGGGTGAACGAACAGAAAAAGTTGAAAAACATGAAAACAAGGAGTAAAGTCGGATTCAAAACATTACACTTTAAATCGAAAAAAAAAATATTATTATTTGCAAAAAAATCAATCGACACTTTCAGAACAAATTATAAAAACAAATTTAATACAAATTATAAGTATATTATTAAATAAACAACGATTAGATAGCAAAGTGAGAATCGAGTTTCTGCATGATTCTCCGAAATTATATTTCATTACATCTTGATTTTAAATCCCCAGTTTCTGCTAGGTGCGAATAGAATATAGTTAAAATTATTCGTGACGAAATTCATAATTTTAAGCTACTTTCAAATGTGTGGAAAACGACACTTGAGTTCAGTGGCGTACAAAAAGGTGCGATATAGGGGTTCAAAATTCTCCCAAGGAACAACAGACTTTCAATTGTTGGCATAAAGATTACGTCTCAGTCAGTAGCGCACACAGAAGTTTTCCAAAGGGGGGTCCAAGGTCGAAAGTCCATCATTCTTGTATCATTCTCCTTTTGATTTTGTCGATTTGCGGGAACAAAAACAGTAAAAAAGTAATTTTTGTATAAATAATTAGTATTAATTAATAAAATTAATCATTAAAAAAACAAATATTTAATTAGTATTATACACTTAAAATTATAATGAATCGGGAAAAAAAATCAAGGTTTTTTTTGGGAGGGGGGTCCGGACCCCTAGGTCACCCCCCTTGTGTGCACAACTGGTCTCAGTACTCTTTCATCTATGTTTTTTTTTAAAAATATGTAATTCCTCCTCCCATGAAATTTGTCTGTGTGTAAGCCACTGCTTGTGAGTTAAGGTATCAGACTACGTTCGGAACCGTGACTTTAAAAAAGGGCATAAATGGATAATTTTCATGACATTTAGTGTCACTTATACTAGAATACATGTATAAAATTGTTTTAAGGACATTTTGACAAAAAAAAATTATGTAAATACAATATTTTGGCAAAAAATTAACTTAGAATAACCTTTTTCCAAATGTTCTCCTTTTTTGTGAAAAATGCTTCTATTATAATAATATTTTTGCCTGTATATAGCTCAGACCTCTGTACAGGAAGCTCAACTATGTGATTTTTGAAAATTCACATTATTTTCAGAGTTACAACCATTTGAAATATATAATTATCGGCGTTTTTTTAACTTAGAATAACCTTTTTCCAAATGTTCTCCTTTTTTGTGAAAAATGCTTCTATTATAATAATATTTTGCCTGTATATAGCTCAGACCTCTGTACAGAGGAGGCTCAACTATGTGATTTTGCAGAAAAAGTTCACGTTGTTTTCAGAGTTACAACCATTTGAAATATAATTATCAGCGTTTTTCTTAAAATTTCTCCCCTCTGTTGTAAAACATGGATAAACCCACTTCTAAGTTCTATATTTCAAAGTTCTAGTTGAGCCTGCAATACAGAGATTCAGCTATATACAGGCAAAAATATGATTGTATTAGAAGCCCGCTTTCTAAAAAGGAATATTTGAATATTCTAGATTTTTGATTTGGATCATTCTATGTTCATTTTTTGTCAAAATATTGTACTTAAACCATTTTCTCTTATAATACTATTCTTAAAACAGTTTTATATACATTTTCTAATCTAAGTGACAATAAATATCATAAATATTATCCATTTACACGCTTTTGCAAAATCCACGATTCCGAACGTAGTCGGATACCTCTTAAGGCATTACTATCCTGACTTCCACACAAGGTAAACGTGCGGCCAGTGGCGTAACGGAAAAGATTAGGGCCCCCTGCAAAGTCAGGTTTTGAGCCCCAAGCGAGATTTTTCAACGGATACATGCTTGTCGTCAGTCAATTTTTAACTGATCAGACACATCTCAGAAAAATACTTTATGGTAAGTCATAAAGCTATGTAAAAAAATTAAGTAGCCTACTTTTGCACAAACTGGCTACTTTTTTTTAAGAAACGCGTATGTTCTGCTGTCTTCAGAAATGTATTAACAGTTTAACTGTTTCATCACAGTTTGCTGCTTCACCACAGCAAGAACATTATACCGACGCACCTTTTTCAAAATACTAAAGAGAAGTTTCGACAGCATTTTGGTCCCTATGTGATATTTTTTTTTTTTTTTTGAGTTTGTATGATGTCTTTAACCTTAACGACTTTATTATTTTTCATTTTTTTCATTCGGCACACATGCATCAGCAATAATTTCAACATAGGACATAATGTCTTGCTCGGTATCGTTATTAAGCCACCACTTTTCAACATGCAAGGGTGTGACTGAGTTATCCGGACACTGCCGAGTTGTCGAGACTGCTGTATTTAAATTATTAATACTAATATTGGAACGGATTTATTTTTCCAATTAAAAAAATCAAGTTCATATATAGATACACAATTACATTATTTTCGATGAATTCGTTGTTTAGGATAAAAACAAGATTTTTGACTTACATCCATGAGCATCCTATCAAACGAAAACCAGGAGGAAATTTTCCCCCAAACACACCATTTCCTTCATTCATAAAATTTTCCTCATAAATATTTGATCTCGTAACTTCACTCACTCTTTCTTTGCAATTACACCTGCTGATAAGTATCAATAAACCAGTTTTTCAAAAGGCGAAATAAAGAAAATTCTAAACACGATTTCTCCAGATTTTGAATGATTAAAAATAAACATACGAGAGCTAATTTCCTCTTCGAATGAGTCGAAGGTGTTGCATTTTTCAAGGCCTAGCTTTCTTATCTCGACTTAATTTGTACATAATAAATCAAACATTAATTGCAGTGATAAAACTTATGCGAATATTTATTTCTTGAAGGTTGATAAATTTGCTGAACTCTGCCTTTAGCAAATATTTAAATAATTTCAAGAAAATTAATTATTCAAAGCAAAAGTTTCGAAGGAATTGTCACCTGTGAATTTTAGCACTGAACTTTGAAATAACATATTACCTTTCATGAATGAAAGCTAAAAAATCATTCTAATATTTATTATGAGAAAATATTATTGAAATCACCCCTTTTTTAAAAAAAATATTTCATGGCATTTTCGAGTTAAGTAGGCGTTTTATATATATTCGAATTTATTCCAAATATTTTAATTATGGACATTTCTCCCTAAAATAAGTTTAAAATATTCATAATATTACTTACATGCAATTTTCTTTTTCTTTCTTTTTTTTTAAAAAAGTGCAACAGTTATAATCTTTAGTTATTTATTTTTTCAATGTTTTGAGAATGATTCCATGTCCGATGGTAATTTTATAGACTGTTTTTTTAATATGTTAAAGGAAGTATGCTGTTTGTTTCTATTAATCAAATTTATTTTTAGAAATCACACGGATGAATTTGCAACCTAAAATTTAGGCTCTTTTCTTTCTAAAATTTAAGTTTTAGAGGATATTTATTTTGTGTAAATTTTTAAGCAAAACTAAAGTTTTTATTGTTCATATTTGCATTTTAACCTTGAATCTGTTGACAGTTCAGTCACTTGTTCTTGTTATATCAGTAATAAACCCTGGGGTTTTTTTAAATAATTAAATGGATTTTCAATCCAGCCTATTAAAAGACGTTAATTCATTTTGTAAACACATTTATAATTTTCTTTTCGATTTTTTATTTTGATTCATGGAACCCCTGAACACGCTTCGTGGGACCCTCGGTTTCGTGAAACACAGTTTGAAGACCACTCCCTACACCAACAGGAGGCGAAAGGTTCGACAGATTTAATGTGCATCGCTCCCCTACACGGCAGGTCTTCAGTGGTACTAAGCTCGAACTCATCACTCGCCGGCCACGAGTCCGTTACGTTAACCACTTGGCTACCGTGGCCGCCTTAGAATCAGGAAGTCAACGCGTGATGGGAAGATATTAATGTTGGTGTGGAATGGAAGGAATATATTGAAATTTAAACTAAAGCTTTCAAACTTTACCCCCAAACACACAAAAATGTTGAGATTAGCGATAAAAATATATCTTATAATTCAGAATTTTCATTTATAACCAAAAACATTTCTCACACCTTGACTGTGGGTTACTGTGTTAACAGTGTTATAACCCTTTATCTACCGCATTATGATTTACTGCAGATTTCTCATACAATTTTTTTTTTCGGATAGCTACATTTAAAATTAAGGGACATACATAAACAAAATACTCAAATTTGGGAAATTTAATCCGTTAGAGCTAATTAATTAATTAATTAAAGATATTCAACAGTAAAATTAATTATATACAATGTTCACTTAAAATAAATAGTCAAATCGTTTTCTGAGGTCTTCATATTAACACACAAAAATAATACCTTTAAATTTTGACATTAACTATTTTTTCGGGACAAAAATGATAATCTTCGCAATCCGCTAAAAACGCCGTCATCTGAAAACGCAATTTCTGCTCTAACACTATTCACCTTCCCCGCTAAAATACTCAACATAGAACCCGTGCTGCAATATATCTTGATAGAGTAGATTTCAAAGAATATTCCTGCTATAAGTATCGTCAGAATATTCGTAAAAATGGTTATTCTATGTAATTTTAAAGTGAGTGGTACTTATAAGTACCGTCGGTAGATAAAGGGTTAAATTGTTATACAAGTAATAGTCATCGCTCTTGAGAATTTTAGTTTCGATGCTTTGTTTTTACTATCTTAAACTTTTGAAAACTCTTAGACATTTAAAACTTAGATTCCTTTTACAGCAAGACTGTTAATTCTTTTAGTGATCAACACACAAAAAATCTGTCACGGGTTTATCAACAGCTCCAATTTTCATTTTGGTTTCATTGTTTACTTCCACGCGCGTGGCTTTCATTAAGGGTTTATAGCCCCGAGATCCCGGTGTTTCTTCAAATCCCGAAATCCTGGGATTAAAATAACTAATCCCGAAATTTAATTTTTGTCTGAATGATATTTTGAAAATTTTTTCTCATAAAAATTTTCTAAGAATTTAATTTTCAGAAAATTCATACTTTTGTAACGAAATATGTACATAGAATTTTTTTTTGTTCGATTATAACTGCTATAAGTACAAAATTATATGAAGTTCTCAATTCTCGTATGGGAGAACGTCACACAGATCTGAGTGGTTTACAGCAATACTTACATAATGGTATATGCAAATTCTCAGGAATAAATTTTGTCACAGTTCCTTCTTTAATTAAATGCCGTTAATTAATATCGGACCTGCTTGAAAGACTTGAGACACTTCAAATCCCTCCGCATTATTAACAGCACATGCAACAGGATCTTCTATTTAAAATGAGGTAATACTTGAAATTGATTCACATTTTGATTCAATAACTGAACCAATTTGTACACAAAAATCATTAAGTGTAGCAAAAGAAAAAACTAGATAAAAAATATGCACCAAAATGTAGCCTATTAGATTTGAGACACTGTCATCAAAAATTTGAAAAGAAATGTCTTTTTAAAAATGGAGGGAGATCCGGGGCGGCTCCAGGGCCGGACAAACTGGATCCCTGCCCGGGGCGGAAAATTTTAGGGGCGGCATTTGGATCAAATTTGAAAATTTTTTTTGTTACAAAAAATTTGATATATTTTCTTAAAATATTATTGGGTGTGAATTTGGTATTTCATTTAACGTATCTTATTATTATTTTTAATTTGTTTTTCTATTTTAAAGCCAGCTTTTATGTTGAAACTTGGGGTTCGCGGCAGGAGTATATGTTAAAGCATGAAATTTAATATGTTTAGACATCTTTCACTAAACCCTTCCCCCTGCGGAATGAGGTACAACGGACATTCCTTTTCACCTAAACGATGTTCGGTATAGCTATCCCAAAAAGGGAGAAGGTCAGTGGGCACCAAGGGGGGGTCCCGGGGGCCGGGCCCCAAAAACTTTGATTTTTCCCGATTGATTATAATTTTAAGAGATAATAACGTAAAATTTAATGAAATATTGCTTTTAATGATTAATTTTTTAATTAATGCTAATTATTTATTCAATAATTATTTTTTCTGCTTTTTTTCCCCAAAATTGACAAAATAAAAGGAGCATGATACAAGAATGGCGACACCCCGGACCCCCTTGGAAAACTTTTGTGTGGGTCGAACAAAAGGGTAATAAAAATTTTGGGAAGAGAGCCCCAAATATCTTATTTTTAAACTTGATTGTAGTTACTATAAGTTAAAACAAATGCCTGTATCCCCACCATCAGAGGAATATTTTTTGAATAAATTGGTCGCTTAAATGGATGTTCCTTCTCTGACATTTCCTCCCTTTTAAATAAAAAAAATTTTACGTCCTTAATTTCGAATTATTTTGAATTTTCTGAGACTTAAAATAAGATACATATAAAGAGATAATTTTTAATTGTTTTTGAGAGAGGGGGAGGGGAGGGGCTTTTTTCCATTTTTGTCGGGGGGCAAAATTTCCAGAGCCGGCCCCTCTGGGGAGATTCTGTGCCCTACCTGGAAAGAACATACTCATATAGACGATGAACCCTACTAATTTAGAACCTGAACGAGCATTTTCTTCGGGATTTTGTAACAAAAAAAACTTAAAATTCTTCGGTAAAAAATTTACAAAGAGCTTGGGAAAATGCAAAGAACATTTTCAGACAAAAAAAAATGTCTCAATTTCTTTTGGAAAATTTTTGCAATTTTAAATAAACCTCTGTTAACAATATAGTATTTTTAAAAATCAAAAATATTTCATGAATACTTTTTTTTTTGTTAAAAATTGGGCAAAACCCATTTAATATTACGGTATAGGGAAAAAACCCGGAAACACTTTTTTATACCAAAAAAAATTAAAAAACTCAAAACGGGAAAAAAATAAAAATTTCTCCAAAGGTGGTAAAACCGGGAATATCATACAAATGTTTCATTTTTTTTTTATATCTAAAAAAATGAAATTTGGTTTTTTTTAACATTAAAAGAAAAACGATGAAAACGCTGGATGAACTTTTTTTGTTTTTTTCCAAAATTTTATTTAAAAAAAAGAAAAAAAAAAAATTTCTAAATTTCAGTATGTTTTTTTTTTTTATTTGTTTTTATGAATTAAGTTCTGTTTTGATTTGTTTCAATAAATAATAATATTAAACCAATTTCTTAATTTTTTTTATGTAATTTTCCCAAAATTTTATGCTAATCTTGTATTTTTTTTAAAAAGCCCAAAAACTAATCCCGGGAAATTTTGGGTAAAGTAATCCCGGGATTGAAAGTATAACTTTTTCCTTTCAAACCCTATTTCATTCTCCCTTCGAATTTGACATAGTCACTTGCCAATGCTAAACACAATTAAAGCGAAATTTGTGTGAGTCACCTTTTGGAAAATTCCCGTGAATTTTTTTTAGAAAAAAGGGAATTTTTTATAAACCCTCAATGCATCCTTCGACCTGAAAGCTGAAGCTTCCGTTTCTTATTACTAAGCGCAGAGAGCCTTAAAGAAGATATCAAAATGGAACACGTCACCGCACATTCCACAATCAACTTCTCGCATTTCGCAAACAAAACGGTAGCGAAAATCCTTCCTCCACACCAGTTCCTAAACATAAAAACGTCATGAGCAGATGGAAACCACTCTCTCAAAACAATACACCCAAGGACCCACCTCGACGATCGTTTAGCATACAGGAGTAGCGAAGCAGTTATTAACTCTTAATCCGCGGGCATATAGAGACAATGAGCAGTTAATATCTCTCAGGGCTCGTTATTATTCAGTGGTTGTAGAGGTTACAGTCGAGGTTAAGCACCTGCCTTTATGCCGATATCACCAGCTCTCTTCTGAAATCATGGCATAATTTTCTCACACTTCGTAGGCTTGCACAGAGGAATAGTGTTATTGTTTTTTTGTTATAGAAAAGCCTCAAGTATATTAAATGTCAATGCACAAGTATAACTGTTACTTATGTTATTATCTTGATTGCTTGGTGTTTGCTTTTTCCTTTCGTTAGAATTTTAAATATCGAAACCCAAAATTGCTTCTTTTGCGTTACGGGGCAGATTTGTATTATTTTAAAAAAAAATTTTATTAAATTAAAGTCTTTTTTTGTTTCGCTTAAAGTATTAGAATTTTCTATTACCTCATGATATTTATTAAAAACAAGGATTTGATAATTAATGATTTTGCCAGCAATAAATTTATTATGAAAAAATTCTTTTTGGTATAAACCATTGTATATATTTTTTTTCTTAAAAAACTTTTTTTTAATTTTTTAAAAATTTTATTTTATATGTACATTTTTTAATTATATTTCAAGTGATTTACATTTTTCGGGTTGTTGGGAACAATAGTTAGCATGGAATTAAAATTCTAATACTTTGTTTAATTTTAATTATTGTTTTGTAACTCGAGAAAGAAAACATGAAAACTAAAAATATTAATTTTAATATTTTTGACTGCAGTGACCCTGGCGTAATCTTGTGGCTTCTGCTGTTTTTTTGTCGAGCCTTTGATTAGATTGCTGGTGCCACTAACACCAGCAACCAGTAAGATCAAAATTTCATTACTTTAACTCATTGGATTACAAGCAGCCTATATGAAATATAAAAAGACCATCTAATTTTATTTAGATTGGTCAATCTAGCCTATCCCATTCACTACCAGCTACGAGATATCTCGCAGCAAGCGTGTATACCGAAACTGCCAGCTACGAGATATCTCGCAGTGAGTGCTACAATTTTAGATTGATTACATATCTCCATTTAAGTTAGGAATTATTAGAAAGGACGAAGGAAAAATTTATGTAGGGCAAAAAATATATTAATTATTAACATTTATTATTAAAATTATCATTTAGATTATTATATTATAACATAATAATTATAAATACGAGGGCTGTGGGGGAAAAGTCATGGCAACTACTTTTGAAGATTTCCAGTCCCGGGTGGAAAATGTCATAAAAGACGAAAAAGGGTAAGGTTTAACTACATTGTGGACAATGAAGCACTGAAATTGAAAAGCTAAATTTTTGGTAGTTTACAGGCAACAGGGGCCCTTTACTTTGCAAAAGAATGACAACACAGTAACATCAAATTGACTAAAGCTGGACCAAAGACCCTCAATGTAGTTCCTGTACTGTCACCACACGCTGCCAAGGGTTTAAGGGCTAATACCATCAGCCTCAGCATTTGGCACCATGGTGAAGGGGGCACTTGTTGGCGCACAGCATTAACAATGTCCTTTCGTGTTGCAAACCCCTCCCCTATTGTTTCCCTTAATCATAGAATGAATAAAAGGGGTTTTTTTTTTGGGGGTTTTTTGGGGCCCCCCCAAACCGGTTTTCCCATCCAAGACACCCCCCCCGCTTTTCCCCTTCCCCGCTTAAACCACATAAGCCCCTTTTTTTCCCCCCCAAGGAAACCCACAGCAAAAATTCTTTTAGTTAAAAAAAGAAAAAAAAAATTTTAGCTTATGAACCCTTTAAAAAAATTTTAAAATTTTTAAAAAAAAGAAGGGCTGTTATATACAAGGAAGAAAAACGAAAACTGGGTTTTGGGGAATACAAATTACCTAGCGTTTGGGATTTATTTATTTTTGTTTAGAGCGGGTTTGTAGAAAATTTTTTTGGGGGGGGATGTTCTAAGTAGTTAAAATAAATTGTATTTATTTTATAGTTGTCCTTTCGCCGCTCCCAACCATCAAAAAAATGCAATATGTTTTCCCCAAGGACGCATCCTCATCTTTTTATTCCCTTGATTTCTTTGGTTCTCAGTTTCGAAAACATTTTTCTTGTAAACGGGGTTTTGAGATCTGTAAATTATTACTTATCACACACAGAGAGTCCATTGTTATTACTTTACAACTGTTTATAACTACCATCGCCTTATAAGAGGATCATATAACACACCTGTATAAACAAATCTGACATAACATTACACATCTGTTTGTCACCACATGAAATTAGGTGACGATCTTGTAAAGTCGAACAAAACATTTTCTACGAAACGAGGATACTTAACATATTTTATGATTTTTTTTATAAAATGAATCAATATCGAAAAAGTTTATGAAAATGATTTTTAAAAAACTCATACTTTATTTTTGATTAGTGATTTAAAAAATAAAATGTCGAAAACATTTTTTTTACGAACTTTTAAAAAATATTCAGGTTTTAAATATTTAATAACTACTTATACCAAATTCAAATTTTTTTTCTTTTCATTTTAAAAAAAAATTGCATGAATTGAAAGATAATTTATTTCGTCCGATACAGTTTTATGTTATATTTTTAACAAAAAGATACTTTACATATTTTATGATTTTTTCTAAAATGTCAAATTTAATGCGTTTATATGAAAAAGGGTTTTTTTAAAAAATCATCTTTATCTTTTAGATTAGGATTTAAAAATAAAATGCGAAAACTTTTTTAAAGAATTTTTTTAAAAATATCAAATTTTAAAAATTTAAAACTACTTATCAAATCAAAGTTTTTATAACTTCTTCCTTTTTTAAAAAAAAATTGTTTGAAACTTTTTTTCCGTGTAACGAACATTTCAAAAATCCAAATTTTAATTCAACATTTAATACAGTTGTGAAATTTTTAATTATAAAATTTCTACTTTTCTCAACATCAAAAATTTTAAAAGGTACATTTTTTTCCCGGGGGGCCTAAAAAGTTGCAAAGTGAGTGAGTGAATATTAACCCTCCAAGCGGTCTGCACGTAAAATTCCGCCTTTCCCAAGATGTTTTTCTGCCTTCAAAGATTAAAAAGGGGCCCGAGCCGTTTTTAAAAATACGACTCAACCGCTTTTGAGAACCCCACCCGAAAGCAAAAAAAAATGTGGGTGCATTTTGAAGCAACCCGAGCAAAACACCGGGAAAAATGGAGGAAGGGGGGGAGGGAATCATTTTGAAAAAAGTTTGAAGAGATTTTTGAAGGAAAGGAAAATTTAAAAAGTAGAAAAGGCCAGCAACCCCCGGGGAGTAGTTAATCAATAAAATATTAATATTTTTAAATTTTATGTTTTCTTTAAAATAAACCTTGGCACCTATGGCAAGAAGCTCTAAATTTACATGGCAGTTAATGGGTTATTTGAAATTTTCTAAAACACAGGACCTACGGCATGGGCTACTGGTGACAATGGTCTAAATTTATGAGACGTCATAGTCACATGAATACATGTGAAAACATAACTCTCTCTTGTGCAACAGGATGTAAATGATGCTGTATTTTCTTCTCTGCATAAATTCGAAAAAGAACTCTTTCGAGTGAGGAATCAAAAAGATTGTCAAGCATCTGTTAGTCAGTGTTTTAAAATTTTTCAAATTAATACTATTAATAATTTATTAATAGTATTTTTAGCTGTTGAATAAAAAATGTGTAATTTCTAACCATAATAATTTTTTGTGTAGCTGCTCATAACTTTTAGAAAATCTAAGTGCGAAAAAATTGTGTTTTTCTTAGACCGTATATAACGATTAGCTCCAGTTTAACGAACAAAATGTTCTGTTCCGATGAATATGTTAAATCGTGGTCCGACTGCATATACATCTATACAAATAAAATGTACTTTAATAAACTCAATTTTGTTGAATATAAGTAGGTTTTTTTTTTTCATCTTTTTTTGCCATATCCTTTCTTCTTTGCCGTATCTTTGCTATAAACATGAAATTCTTTTAAGTGCAAAAAAAATATTTCGGTCACCCCAGTTTCGTGTTAAGCTCACTATAATTTCGATCTCATGCTGTGATTAGTATCAATACACAATTTGATTATTATAGTCAGTGACTACGAATAAATGTACATAATCTTCTTTTTATCCTCTTTAGATAAAAACAAATCGATATTTTAAAGTTTTTCTCTGAGGTTGTGTTGATAATAAACATATATAAAAAAACCTGCAAAAAATCGGGAATGACAATGACAAAATTACTTACTTACTGGAAGTAGAATACAACACTTATTCAGATCACTAAGGTCTCTGTGAAAATTTTGAAAAGTTTTTCTAAATGTCATGAAGAAAACAATGTTGATATAGAATGATTTGAATGCTCTTCTTCGGTTGCTAAAAATATATTCTAAAGTTATTTTTATTTACTTTTTAAAACTTTTATTTTATAAAAATTTTAATATGAATTTACAATTAGCACCATCATACCAGTGCCGGTTTATCCACTGGGCGCTTGGGGCAAGTGCCCAGGGGCCCGGACAAGCTGTACTTGTAAAGTATACGAATACACAAATTTCATAGATGAAGGGAATTCTTTTCAGTTATATCATTTTGGTTAAAGTAATATCGACAGGGATTTTTGATTTATATATAAATGCTTGTTCCGAATTATCTCTTTCATTTTAAATTTTTTAGCTTCTGAACAGGTAGATTAACACACCTGGAAATTTAAATTAACAACTTTCTAATGTAAATTCGCTTTAAACCGAAAATAATAAGTTAAGAAGTTTAATTTCATTAGAGGCAACTTTCAAGATATGGGCCTGTCGATGTCTGTCCGTTGTCCCACTGGAAACATTTAGCTTCGGAAAGAATTGCTTCGGCCTGGAACACTGAAATCTTGGCCTCACCTAAAGCTCTTGTGGGCTAAAAAGTTTTTTCCGACCCTTTATCAACGGCTAAAATGTAAGAAATTTTTTACTGGTTTTAAGTTATCCCAGATTCTTACAGGGCATGAAATTTTAAGAGCTATTTTTTAGGTTTAATTTAACTGGTAGTGATATTTGTTCTTGTGGTCAAGATGCTGAAACTGTGAAACATTTCTTGTTGTATTATATTCTATACTTTTGTAAAAGAGAAAATTTTAAAAAAGAGTTGAAAACGTTTAAATATTTCCTGGCCACCTGTTTTGTCGATCAATTGTAGTGAAAGCCTTAATGTCTTAAGGAATTATGTTTATTGTATAGATTTCCAAAGATAGGTTTTACAAATAAATTAATTAAAAAAAAATTCATTTTGTAAAGTTTCTTTCTCAATTAAAGATGTTTTCAAATCAGAAGATATAATTGGTAAATTTACTGTAGTTGAAATTGTAATTTAAAACCCAAGTTGCTTTTCAAATACTTTTATCAGTAATTTGACTTTTTTCCCAAGATGCGTCATTATACACTTTGTATTAAGTTAATCTTCATATCATCTATACATTTCTTCAAATTCCTCATTTTCGTTCAAAGTAACCTTTATTAATAAATCTTTCTAATAGATCCTTCGCATCGACATTTTAAAAAAAAAGAGGTCAATTTTTATTTGTCGGGCAATAATTCGCAATTCTCATCTAATCTGATCCCTTGGGGCTTACTATATATATATATTCTCAGAATTCTTTTATTACTAATTTTTCCCCAAACAGCTCCTTGAACACACATCCAATCAACTTTCTTTGCTTTAATTAGCAGTTGATGGTTTAATACCCCATATTAAAATTTACGACATGATTCATTCGATAAGAATTCCTTCCCAACCCTTCAATTGTTAAAGATTGGAATGATAATGCAACGACGTAATTTGGGGACAGCCATGTTTGCAAGTGCTCCAGGGGAGACGCGACAAAAACAGACGATAATTCATAAGTTGAACGCAATATTTTACAATCTGATCCTTGATTTATGGGCAATCGAATCGATCCAATATGCAAATGGGAATACCGCACCCCCTCATCAAGGTGTCCTCTAATTACTTCCGAAAAAAAAAAAGATGAAGGGATTTCCAAATGCGATAGCGACGAAATCCCAGGCCAGGTGTGTGTAGAGTGTCGGCGCAGTAAGTTCATTAAACGCGTAAACTCCCAGATCACTGTCTTTTTCCGAAACAAAAAAGTCAAACAAAAGATTAAAAAAAAAGAACTTCTACTTCAACCTCGTAATTATAGCGTTCCTATTTTTGTGGTGGCTCGTCGGGTCTTGGTAATAGTTCCTTGCGTTTTATCGCCAGATAAAACAACCTATTATACCTCTTTGCAGCGGCATTGAGGGAGGGTGAGTCCGAACAAAAAAAATTAAAAGAAAAAAATGTATTAGAGACTGTTCCGTCAAAAGCGAAGTGACTCTGCTTGCTAGAGACGATTAGTTTGAGGTCGTAAATCTAGAGAACGGAGGGTAGCGCCCCCCTGCGGCGTTAAGAGCTACCTACGCTTTCCCACGCGATCATTGTGCAGGTGAATCTTTCATTTGGCGACAAATTTTCACCGCCGTCTTTGGATATGGATAGCTGAAATGCCATTTTTACCGCATTTAATCACAGGAAATAACACCCTGATGTTACATTTTTTTAAAAAAAATTATATAAGCTTTGAATAGATTTTTTTTAATTATTTAGGAATATGCTAGAAAGTGTATCCACAGGAACAAAAATACATTAATACGTCTTTACGTTAGAATAGGAACAATTAAGGTATCCGATTATTTACGAAAACTTTTTAAAAAATTGGAGACTTGGTCATTTTTTGTGGTTTTTAGATTTATTTAGTATATTTTAAGAAAAATATGCTAAGGTTAAAAAGAGAAAAAGAAACTGTTATTACTAAAATGGGAAAAAATCGATAAAAATTTACAAAAAATTACCTAAACGGGGCCCACTGTACAGAAAGTGTATGAACAAATTTTCAATTTTGATGAGTTGCTTTGCTATTCATTTTTGAAATGACCTCCAGGATAAGAGATATTTTAATTTTTACAAGAACTAGTGCATTTTATCTGAGTTATATCAAATTGCTTAAAAAAAAAGTGATTATATTCACATAGGGACTGTAAATTCTATAATAAAGCAGGGATCGAAAAATCTGAAGGTGAAAATACTTCTACTATTATACAGAACATACACAAAAAAATTTCAGCTAATTATTTTCAAAACTGTTTGAGCAATCGCTGTTCCGTTTGAGCATTTTCAAAAAAACACATTTCAAGTAAAATGTGTTTTAAAGATTGACATCTTGCTTAAAGTAGTGGCATCTGTTTTAACTAAAATACTTGTAGTTTTTGTTCTAGTGAATGGAAATGATATACTTTCTATTTTTATAAAGCTTTAATAAGATAACCTATAAAAAAAAAATTGTAAAAAAAAATCGTCAATGTTTGGCAAAATTCCCAATTTTAGGGTAGTCGGATACCTTAAGGCTGTTTTCGGCTAATGTTAAAGAATAGGACTAAAATGATGAATATTTTTCATATATAAAAAGTACTCAAACATTAATATTATATTCTGGTTTCACACTATCCTGTAGAGAATCACTTATTTTATCACACTACTCATTTTCTATACGAGTTGACACATTTTTTTTTATAAAATGTGTGTTTCGCATTTTTTCTCCTATACTATATTGCTAAATGAGCTATCCCTTTACATGTTTAATAGGAAAACTAATTATTATGAAATATTCTGAAATTTTAAAAACACTAGACTATAAACAAATACATAAGTTACAATGTCACAAATTTTTATAAAATTGAAGCATTTTTTCTGTTTAAAAATGTGCTCCACGCTAAGGTCAGCTCTTGCACATATGGCGAAAACAGCCTTAATTGAGTTTTCACTGGATTTACGCACATAAATCAGCAAAAATCAACTCATCTTTATTTTCAGAAAGCTACTTAATCTCTTTCTGTAGAATATTCTTTCATATATACATAAGCAAACATGTTCTTTTTTTCCCAATTAATGTGTGTGTATGTTGTTCTTTTTTATAATTATCATTAGTAATAACAATATGCCACCAAAACAGTTGTAAAGTTTCAATGTTACTTAACACTGTCATGGCGGCAATAGAGCGCATCTGTCCTACCCTCTACGCTAAGAGTCTTCGGCGCTCTCCGCAACGCTAAAATCGGATCAAAACACAAATTCCTTTAAAACTTGTTTGTTTTACTTTGAAAAATAATAATCAACTGCAATGAATAACAATTCTCACTATAAGGATTTATTTGTGTATCCTGTGGAAGACGAGTTTCCTTGCGATAAAAATGTTAATAAATAATCCCTTTTTTAAAAAATAAAAATCTTGCTTGAAAAATTCGTTATTGTTAATAAATTGTATGTACGCATTATTGCATGGAACGTTAACTGTTTATGTATTATATACAATAAGAAAAGGAAGAAACATGCATATCATTATATTACATTTTTCATAAAAATTGTTTTCAATGCGACTGTGATATGTTTGAATTTTAATGAATATATATATATATATATATATATATAAAAGTACACGAAATAAAACGGGACAAAGAGCTTTGTGTTAAATTTTTAAATAATATCCTCATCTCTTTTTAATTTGTGTTAAAATTGCGATTTATTACTTTATTTTTTGTAAACATTCAAGAAAACATATTACTTCATGCACAAATTCATCACAGAATTTTAAAAAAGACATTTTTGGAAGTATAATGAATGGTAAAGTCTACACGAGTTGGAAAATTTTTTTTTTTTAAAAAAGGGGCAGGGGAAGTTTGTTTAAAGTTATAGTTAATATGCTGATATGAATTGTGATAGTCTATCAATAAATATTAAATATTAACAATTAAAATATATTTAAATTTTAATTAATACAAAACCAATTTTATTAAAATTTAAACGTTTATACACTATTAAAATTTTGTAAGAGGTAAAACATATACACCTAACTTTTGTTTTTAAAATTACATAGAATTAATACATTTTCATAATGTTATAGAACGTCCAACAGAGCTTTGGCTTACGAATTTTTAATTATTTGCGATAAGAAATGCTGCTTGAAATATTAAAAATATTTTACATGATTTCTGACTCATATTACAAGTACTTTGTTTTAGCAGTGGCGTAACGAGCAACCTTCGCATTGCGGGAGGGCCCAGGGCTCTACAAAGCCTGACTTTGTTGGGGAAACCTCCGTTACGCCACTTTGTTTTGGAGATTGGGAATTTTGTAGTTCATAGGAGAGGAACCTAAAAATAACTAGAATTTTATTTACATAAAGTTTAAAAATATCTTTTAAAATATCTGAAAAGTTTTGATTATTCAGTTATTTACGTAATATAATTAAAAAGAAACTTCTGTTATTCAGTATAAGAAAAAACAAATTTATAAGTTCCATTACAACTGTAGAAATCTTTTATTGAAAAGATGTAAAATTATATGCAATAAAAGGATGATAAATGCTTTTTAAAAAGTATTTATTTATTTGAAATTAATCATTTCATCCATTACTTTGAATATATAAAATACCCTTTTTCTTGGGTCACTGATCAGTATTTTCCTCCCTTCGCCAAGTTTCTCGATAAGTCGCCAAATAATGAACACAGATTAAGAAATCTGAATTGTTTTAACTCTTTCAGCCGCAAGCACTTTTCTTTTTTCTCTTGCGCGCTGATACTTTTTACCTTTTATTTTATTCCCGTTCTCTGTTCTGTCATCTGCTCTTGTGCGTGGGAAAGGTGTTGAATCTGATAACGAAAACTGCTTCGGGATAGTTTCATGTGATTTAGTTGGAATTTTTTTTCTCGATCCTTTCCCCCCTTCAATCGGATTACCGTGCGTGTTTAATATAGATTTTTCTTTCGTGCATCTTTTTTTTTAAACTGTTCAAGTTACAGAGCCTTTTAACAACAGATAGAGACTACTCCCTCGGCATATTCAATATAGCAAACTTGAAGGAAATATTTGACAAGTAGCATGACAAGGTCTAGGAGGTTGATTTCCTTTGATTTAGATAAGATTTGAATGGAATAAAAAATTGTAAGTTTATGATTGTTACCAATTGAAAAATGGGAGTAATAAATTTGCTCAAAAAAAAAAAAAACAAACCGCAGACAACGGAAGTTTATTATATTCGATAATTATTATCTATATATATATATATATTGTATAGTGGTATAATAGCAGGATGAAATCCTTTTATATATATACCTTGCATTTAATTTTTATTGTGGTTTTTAAGCATATTTCTTTTGTTTGCTTCTGTTTCATGGTTTTGTTCTTCTCATATTGAAAATGTTAATTGCGACAATTTTGGGCTAAATACATATTTCCGGTTTATATATATATTCATTTATAAATCTAAGGAAATTTTAAAATTACAAAGGGAGATACACCCCTGCCAGCGGCTGACCAACCCCATTGTAGAAATTATTCAAATGTTCACAACCATTGCTGTAAAACTGTAATTTACATGTATTACGTATGTAGCTCTATTTATGTTATTTGTAACCATAATATTGAACAGAACTTACTGCCTTTTTATTACTGTTCTCGTGTGTGAGATAAATAAATAAATTTATCACAATCATTACAAAAAACTTTTTTATTTATATAGAAAAAATATTTTACAATTAATGTAAAATAAAAATTTTCAAGAAATAAATGAGACAATTTAAGAAAAAATTTCTTATTTATACACAGTCTGGTCACATTAATGTGACCACCTGTCAAAAGCCAGAATAACCACCTTTCGCATAGCGGACTGCCGCCAGACGTGTAGGAAAAGAGTTGATTAGGTTTATGAAGGTGTTCACAGGTATGTTGAGCTATGCCGACTCCAGTGTCGTGACCAACTGCTCTAAATGACGAGGGTGAGGATCAATGCCGCGAACAACCCGATTGAGATCGTCCCACAGATTCTCAATTGGGTGTAAGTCAGATGAGTTTGCTATCCAGGGAAGAACGGTAAACTCATCGGGGTGCTATTCGAACCACTCACGTACACTGCCAGCTGTATGATACTTCGCATTGTCCTGCTGGTAGAAGCCCTCATCCTGAGGAAAAACAATGCGCATTAGGGGTAGACATGGTCCGCAAGGATAGACGCATACTTGTATTAATCCATCGTGCCTTCCACAATGAGAGGTATACCCAGAGAACATGCCAGGAAAACATTCCCCTGACCATAATGCTCCCGCCTTCACCTTGTACCTTTCCGGCAATTGTGCAGGGTATTTGCTTTCAGAGGTTTCACGCCATATACGCCAGCGTCCTTCTGTCTTATGGAGCATAAAACGTGATTCATCGGAAAACGCTTCCTATCGTTGCCGATGAAAGCAGTCATCATAGGTGCATGAACCAGGCGTCTGCTTCGGAGGTCCAGACGCAACAACGTTCACTGAATAGTAGTTTGGGAGACACTGTTGGTAGCCCTTGGTTCATTTGGGTGATCAGTTGCTCAATTGTTCAACGGTAGCACGTCTATTCACCCCAACGCATCTCCGCAGTCGCGGTTCACCTCTGTCATCTATGGCTTGTGGTGCGCCACATTTGCCACGTCGCTGATTTTGGATAGTCCCATTTTGAAATGCACGATATATTTTTTCCACGGCAGGACGCGAACAGTTCACCAACTTTACCATATCGGAAATGCTTCCACCCTTGGCCCGAAAGTCAATGATCATGCCCTTTTAGACGTCGGATAAATCGCTCCGTTTCTGTATTACGCCAACGATTGCAATGTTTTCCGAAGCCCTCACGCATCTTTTCTTTTATACACGCTCAAATGCACTGTGCTATCACCTGCCTTACGGGATTGGTTATTTAACATCAATGTCGAAAGTACGTGGGGGTCACATTAATGTGACTGGACTGTGTAGTATGCCGAAACCCCCAGAAGATTTATACAAATATTCCATTTAAACCTCATATCGAAGTGGTCATGAT
The DNA here is from genome assembly GCA_019973955.1 of Trichonephila inaurata madagascariensis. Taxonomy (NCBI): domain Eukaryota; kingdom Metazoa; phylum Arthropoda; class Arachnida; order Araneae; family Nephilidae; genus Trichonephila; species Trichonephila inaurata. Next base: position 19,703 of record BMAV01024371.1, on the reverse strand, counting down.
CCCGAACTCATGGTCGGCGTTGTAAAATCGCGGGTTCAAATCCTGATGCCACTGAAGACCCACTCGTGGCTCTAAACAGTGGAGTTGAAATCAGGAAAGGTGCCAGCTTAGGTGTCATCCTCATCTCTAACTGCGGGTTAAAATTAAAAGGTCCATCGTCTACAATTCTCGCGTTGCTTTAGAGTTTGACGTTAATAAATACTCATTTCTCATTTCCTTATTACAAAAGAGTAAAATCCTGTAGATAGTATAGTGAGCTTCAAGTTGAGTAATTGGTTCAAGTCCAACAAGTTGAATGGAGTAGCAGGATTATTGATATTAAGTCGAATTCTGTCTCAAAATCCTCATGTGGCGTCTTATTACAGTTTTCAGAATCAAAATATGTGGGGTTTTTTTTGGTTTTTTTTAAATCTGAATTTAATAGAAATGTTTATCTTAAAATTCATTTAAGGTATCCGACTACGTTCGGAACCGTGATTTTGCAAAAGCGAATAAATGGATAATATTTATGATATTTAGTGTCACTTAGATTAGAAAACGTATATAAAATTGTTTTAAGAATAGTATTACAATAAAAAATTATTTAAGTACAATATTTTGACAAAAGAGGAACACAGAATGACCCATTTTCAAAATATTCTCCCTTTGGGAAAAATGCTTCTATTATAATAATATTTTGCCTGTCTATAGCTCAGACCTCTGTACAGAGGCTCAACTAGAATTTTTGAAATATATAACTTAGAAGTGGGTTTATCCATGCTTTACGACAACAGAGGGGAGAAATTTTAAGAAAAGACGCCTATAATTATTTCAATGGGTGGTAACTCTGGAAATAATGTGAATTTTTCAAAACTCATAGTTGAGCCTCTGTACAGAGGTCTGAGCTATAGAGAGGCAAAATATTATTATAATAGAAGCCTTTTTCACAAAAGGAGAATATTTTGAAAATGGGTCATTCTATGTTCGTTTTTGTCAAAATATTGTACTTAAATAATTTTTTACTGTAATGCTATTCTTAAAACAATTTTATATACATTTTCTAATCTAAGGGACACTAAATATCATGAAAAGTATCCATTTATGCGCTTTTTTAAAATCACGGTTCCGAACATAGTCGGATACCTTAAACTAAAAGAATGTTAAAACACGTGTTAAATTTATTAGTGAAAGAGAATGTACATCTATTTTGAAGGTTTATATATATACTAGCTGCATGGCCCGGCGTTGCACAGGCTTTCTCTACTTTTATAAATTTTCCCTTTCCTTCACAAAATCAGCACTTCTAATACTCTTTTTCATAATGATTTCCACTCCTCCACTTAGCCTGCCGTTGTTTGGGCTTTTACCGAGTGTATAAGTTAAAATTCCCTGTTTCGAAATTTTTTCGCTTCTTTTCGTTGTCAGACAGGTTTATTTTTGCCCGGCGTTGCACGAACATTTTTAAATGCATAACATATTGTCATGGAAAATCCTCTTCCCCACTCACTATCACAGCTCTCGATTAAGAGAACAGTGGGACTTTAATATTCACTCACTCAATTTGCAACTTCTTAGGCCCCGGAAACGAAAATGTACCTTTTTAAAAATAGTTGTATGTTGAAAAAAGTAGATATTTTTATAATTAAAAAATTTCACAACTGTGTTAAATGTTGAATTAAAATTGTGAACATTTTTTCAAATGTTCGATACACGGGAAAAAAGTTTCATACAATTATTTTTATAAATGAAGAAGTTATAAAAACTTTGAATTTTTGATAAGCAGTTATTAAACATTTAAAAGTTGAGTATTTTTAAAAAATTCGTAAAAAGAAGTTCGAAAAATTGGAACTTTACCGCATGGCGGGAAAAATGGCAATAATTATGCGTTTTAAGGTTTTTAATTAATATCTTTTTAACACTAATTGCAATGTTGGAATATAAATGGTCAAAACGGATTCCTCGGATGATTCCCAATCTTTTGGTACCTTCGGCGAGTTTCTGTATCGTGCGGTTCGTGAGAAGATACACGTAGTCGTATAGTCACTCGCATAGATAGATACGTTTGTTTACCTTCGAATAGTGTATATGTATATATATACGGACTAGTCTATTTAATTAAGATATCGGACTACGTTCAGAACTGTGTGACTTTGAATAATTTATTGAAAAAAGGAATAATTTATATATATATATGTATATATATATTGAACTTGAACCACTTGAATTAGAATGTACATATAAAATTCTTTTAGAAATATTTTTACAATAATTTTTATTGTAATTGTGTTGCAAAGAATAAAAAAGCATTCAAAATATTCTACTTTTATGTGAAATGCTGTCCCTCCCATTTATTTGTATAAATTATTTTCAAAAAATTCTCCAAATGAGACTAAAATTTATGGTTCCGTTTATTTCTGTGAATTATGTTCAAATTTAAAAATGTATGTATTTATCATTTTTTTACTTGAATGTTCGACTAAAATATAAATGTTAGATACGTCTCTAAATCTTGATGTATCACAAGATCTTTATGAACAAAACCTTCACCCCCTTCACTGTCTTTACCATTAAATAAAATCTTTGCAAGAAAATAATAATAAATAAAGAGGAATCAGAAAATAATAACTATATTTATGTTAATTAAAAGTAGGGGAGACTCTCAGTTTAAAATGTTTATGAAGGATGAACTGATTTATTTAAAATAAAGCTCAATCTCATTCTTTCTTATGGCTAAGTTTGTCTTTTATCGTTAACATTTTACTTTTATGCTTTGGCAATCTTTTATTTTTAAACTTAATGAGTTTTGTAGCCGTAATTTTCAAATACAGTCGAACCTCCACTAAATGAATTTCTATTTTACGAATTTCTCTATTTTGCGAACTTTTTCCTGGAACCAAGAACATTTTACTATTTGTAAAATAACCTCCAAATAGCGAAGTACATTTTCTATATAACGAACTTTTTCTCTTGTAATTCAATTTTTTTTCTAGCTATTTTTAAAAAATTTCAAATCTTTTCAAATTATTCTTTATTTTAGCACATTTTATGGGGATCAATGACCTTGAACTGGTATTACCACGCGCCTAACTCACCTAGAGCACTGTAATGGACACACTTTCTTAAACAAAAAACTCAGATAAAACAAAAATATTTATCAATAATTAAATTTAAGGACACATATGGTAGTGTATGGTTAAAATTACTGATTATGAAATAATGTACGTTTAAAATTACTCGTAGGCTTAGAATTAGAAACCGTCATTAGATTTAATATAAAATTAGTTTTTTTATAGTTGATAATATAGTGTATTCCAGGACAATGCCTTTTTTTTCTTGTTTTCTTTGCAGATTTCTTTTTGATGGGTGAGATATATAAAATAAAGATATTAATTTTCAAAAAAAAGTGTGAATAATTACTTTTTTAATTAATATACAGTGTTTATTAATTTAAAATTTGTTTTATGGTGTTTAAAAGTATATTAAAACATGAATATCTATTAGGGGATACGGCACTTCCATAAAGCCCATGTTAAATTACGTATGTTTATGTACCTTTTTCTCAGAAACTTCTAGCTTCTAATAGATGAAATTTTCACAGTAGGCTATATGTACTATCAAAAAGACTTTAATGGAGGATTTTGTCTTTTTGTTAAAAATTAAAATAATTATGAATTTTAAAAAAATGCCAAATTTTTTTCCTTAAAAATTAGTTTAAAAATACATTATCTAAAACAGTTCACTAGATATATCTTATTCTCCCCATTAAAATGTGTAAACATGTTAAAAGTATGCTCACTGAAATTTTGAGGATCATACATTAATTAGTTTTTGAGAAAAAGGTCCATAAAGAGAAAAATATTGCATTTTGAGAAAATAGTCTTTAAAGTTTAAAATTTTTTTTTTGTCAATAAAAGGGGGGCTTACTTTTAAAAATAAAAAAAAAAAACTTCTTAAATCGCTTTTTTTTAAATTATCATTTTAACAGAAATGTATGAACTTTTTAAAAAAGTTAAAAGTCAAAAACGATAATTTTTTAAAAATTAATTTTCCCCCTTTTAAAGATTTTTCCAAAACAAAAATTTTTTTCCGGGGTTTAGCGACTTTCCCCTTAAATAGAAATGACTGTATTTTCAAAAAAATAAGTTAAAAAATACATTGTTCAAAAAGCAAATTTGGGAAAAATATTGCAAATGGGGGATTTGAGTGTTTATTAACGTTTCCCCCCCAAACTACACGATGGTATTGGCAAAGGTTTCTGTTTGAATTTCACCGAGCTGGTACTTCCCCCTCCAAACTACACACCAACGGGGGGACGAAAAGTCGACAGATTTGACGTCATTTTTTTGCATGGTTTTTTGGGGCACAAAGGTAAACCATGACCGCCCCCTGACGTGACCTGCCCAAAACCTCCCGGACCACAAAATTCCATTGGAAAAAAACAAAAGTAAAAAAAAATATTCGGTTTGCTTCAACAGTGGCAAATTTTTTACATCTAAAGTTACATCCATAGGCATTATATATAATAACATTACCCACCACACGGAACTAACAAAGAGACTCTTGCTTTTAAAACTTAACAACATTTTTGCGTAGAAATATTAAAAAAAGAGCCAGCAGCTTTATGCGGCAAGGAACTCTCGTAGCGAGGGACAGTACAGGAACTGAACATTCCACAAAGATTATATTACACAAACAACATTTGCCCTCACGTAAAAGATAAATACAGTACATGGCGTTGGAAAAAGCATGACAGTAAAACTAATTATTTTACACGAAATACATATAAAATAGAAATTGTAAATGATACTAAGAATTCAATAGAAAATAAATGTAGCATAGAATTGAACATACAAAACACATTAATAATAAAAATATAATTTGAATAATTATAAATATATAATTTGGATAATAATGAATAGAATTTGATTAATAGAAAAATACATTTCCTTCCAAACAAGTGTATTACATGTATTATTTTTAAAGACTCATTATATGCTAACATTTTGTGCGATTCATTTATCAGAAATATCTGGCCTGTACTCATGGTATATTTTTTTTGAAAAAAACTTATTGAAAACACTTATTTTTGTAATAATTAGACATGGTTATCTTTGAATATATTCAATTTTTTTTTTCACTATCCAGTTAGTTTACTTTTGTAGCTAGATTAATAAGTTAAATAACAAAATAATGATAAAATTCTGACGTAATTTTTATTTTTTTTTTGATCAAACAAAAACGCATATTAATAAAGTGAAAAAAAATCCATATAAGACACGCATTAAAATCGCAATAATTCTTGTTAAGTACTTATTTTTCTCGCGTACATACTTAAAAAAAAAATGTACTTTAATGTTATACACTAAACAAAAACTCGCTATTTTTGTTTTACAATCACATTATACAAAATTAGTACTAATTTTGATTCTTTGAACATGCATTAGAATAATTTTTAGATTTATAACCACGAATTGTATAATTATTCCTTAAATGAAAGGAGGCATATTAAAAATGAATATTACAATGTACAAAAAAATTTTGTAATAATATTACACCAGACTTTTTTTTTTTTTGAAATATATATGAAAGATGATAATGTTGACGCTACGCTACCGTAGGCTGTCAAACTTACAATGTGTAGGACTCACACGATGAGTTGGAAGTGCTGACACGGGTGATTTAACATGTCTCATTTCATTAGCACCAATGCAAAATGATCCCATACGCTCGAATGAAATAACTACGCCAACGAGGGGGAGATATATGACGGATATATCTCTTTCTAAGGTATGTGGTGTGGCTGATATCCGACGATTTTAAGAAAACGACAAGATGAATAGATACAATTCTTTTTCTACTCTGAAGAACCTTTTCATTGGACATCACTTGCTGTTTGAAGTGATAAGGATTAAGGCTGTCTTCGGTTAATGTTAAATAATAGAATTAATGTTTCCGAATTTGGAACGTTTTTTCAGATATAAAAGAAATGAGAAAAATTAATATGATATTCTCACTATCCTTTAGGCAGTGATCCCAACCCCGGTCCCTGGATCAAATGGTGCCGGGCCACCTAAAGAACATTAAACATTGCCATTTTATTTAAAGTGGTGCATTTTTTATTTTCGCAACTTTCAAAAAGAAACCTTTATATTCCCCGTTAAATCCTTTTATTCATTTTTGGTGTAACTATATTTTTATTCGAAATATTTAAATGTAAGTAAATTAAAATTGTTGAATCAAAACAATCTAAAATATAAATAATCAACGTGTTCCACCCTCAGTGGGCCGCGGTAAAATTATCAAACGTTGACCGGTCAGCAGCGATAAAAAAGGTTGCTGGTACTGCTTTAGAGAACAGCATTTTTATAATGAATCCAATTTTTAACCGAGTTGATCCATTTATTTCTGGTATGTAATGTGTTTCGCGTTTTTTCTCCTATACCGTAATGCTAAATGAGCTATCCCTGCACGTATTCAAAAGAAGAGGGGGGAGAGTATTCATTGAATATTTTGAAATTTTTAAAAACACTATATTGTTAACAGATGTATGAGTTAAAATGTCTCAAATTTACATGAATATTGAGGTATTTTTTGTTTGAAAATGTGCTTCGCGTTTAGTTCAAGCTCTCGTACTTTTGCCTAAAACAGCTTTAATATTTATTGCCTATTAGAGTCAACAACTAGAATTTATTTGAAAATACGAATGAAGAGAAGAAAATTGTTCCTTTTTAAAGGCTTTTGAAAGTATGTTTATTACGAGGTAGGGTAAAGCAATTAAATATAGTGAAATACGTTTAACGCGAAAACGTTTAAGATGAAATACCGGTTAACACGAAATACTACTACGGTACCGATAAACTATTATGCATTTTCATGCATTTTTTTTCTTAACACGAAAATATTTCCCTTCTGAGATTGAACAAAATACGGAGAATATCAGCCATGTAAAGGGGATTTAAGAGGGGTATGAAATGAAAGAGAGATGGCTTCGCATGTTTCGTAAAAGGAGGCTAACTTGTCTTTGAAAATACTCTCGGAATAGCCTGTGACACGAGCCAATTTTATTTATTCACACACTCACACAAGCTACTCTTACCCTCCACCTTACAAACCCCCACAAAACAACTCATCTCTCATTCGATAACGAGTACAATATGTGTAAAAATCAGGAGTTTGTTCACGGTTTTATTTATTTATTTATTTTTCTTTATTTTAGAAGAATTTTTTTTACGAGCACTATGGCAAAAAGCTCAAGGGGAAAGCAAAAAACATTTTTTTCGTTTAAAATGAAGATGAAGCTTCTTAAGGCTGTTGATCAAAAACAGAAGACGAAAACGAAAATCTGTAAAGATTTAGGTATTGCTAACTCTACAATATCAATAATAATAATAATAAAAAGCAAATTATGTACTCTAATTAACTTTAAAAAATGCGAATAATATACTAATTTTGTTAAATATATATTTTTTTAAATACTTTTTAACACGAAATATCTTTTAGCATGAAATTCTTTCAACACGAAAAAAGATTTCAGTTCACCTCAGTTTCGTGTTAAACGATTTTCACTGCATATTATCAATCTAACCAATAATGAGTAAGTCAAAAGGTTATAATACCAAACACACTTTTAGATAAATTTTATTGTATCAAAGCATCGAAAACAATATTAAAAAAGACATAACAGATAAATACTTGACATTTTTCCCCCATGTGATAATTTTTTAAAGAGAGATTTCGATTCTGTATTACCTTTTACGTTTGGGAGAACCCTTTTGAGCTTACTGTTTTCTTAAAGGAACATTTGTTCAAAGAGCAGAAAAAGTAGGATATCAAAGCTTTATCCTACTCAGATTTACTAAATTATGATAGCCTTTTTATTTTATCACAATACAGACAAACTTAATAAAGATTATAAATGATAGAGGTAGTAAATAGGGCTTTTTTGGCTTTCTAAAATATATTCCATAAAAAAAAAGAAAGAAAGCAACTCAAAGTTTAAAATTATTACAAATTAATAAAAAAAGGTTTTTTTAAGGAATTTGTTGTGATTTTTTTTTATTACAAAGCATTTTTATGAGTGGAATAATAGTTGAAATCTGCAACCTAATGTCATCTTCAACATCCAATCTCTGTATTTTGTTTTTATCACAGTATACAGAGAGAAAATACATAGGTTGACACAAATGACTTTAGATATTTCACAGCTCTTTTGGCAGTTTCAGGTTATTCTTTTGTAACGTCAATCCAGAAAGGCATATCGACTTGACTAAACTTTGACACTTTGAGTGTCGGTCACTATATCAATTTTTGTTCTCCCTCCCTTTCTTTTATTGAGAGTATCACAGTCTATTAAAAAGTATTTTAAATCCAAGAAAAGTTTTCTTTTTGAACAGGAAAATATTTAAGATATGTTTAGTGCAAATCTGATAAATGATTCAAACTATAATATTATTTTACATTTACAATTTTTTATAAAAATTAAAATTTAACTAAAATTTTGGCATTGGCACATAGCGATATCTTGCGGCAAACCCTAGGGCTTCGCAGAACCCAAGTTGAAGACCTCTGATATAGACAAATCAATAGTTGAGGTAAAGACTTACACGAGTTGAGCTGTTCCGAAACTGCCCGACTCGGACATTAATCTAGGTATGGGGCTAAGTATATATATATATATAATCCTAATATCCTAAAAAATATAAAATAATTCGAAACTAAGCATTTAATTACTCGTTATGATTCACTAGTACTGAATGGGTCCTATATCCAAATTCCTTGAAGACTTTTTTTGGAAGAGGGGGCTTTACATATTACGATGTTTTGCTTACACATTTTGGGGCCCCATATCATTGATACGGGATAGTTACGCCTCTGATACGATTTCAAACGAGTAAAATGTAAGAAAAGAAATAGCTCGTTTCTGCAGGCCAATTTCTTCGAAAAAAAGTCTACTGATGGTGGATATCACAAGGGCTTTTATTTTCTTATAGTCACAGCACTCAAGACTAAAATAAAACATCTCCTGCGGCTCTCTATCAACTAAAAACTCTTATTACCCTTGTTCCTTTTAGAAAAGCTGGCACCGGGCATTGTATGGGTGAAAGGAATGTCCATTCTCCTGGTTGGGGAGAATGTTACTAGTGAAAGTTATGTAAGCATATCAACTTCCATAATTTAACATATAATCCCACGTCGAACCCTTCAAGTTTCAACATAAAAGAAAACTTACATTAAACATACAGAATAAGGAAATAAGATACGTTAAAGGAAATACCAAATTCACATCCGATAATATTTCGGAAAATGTATAAATTTTTATGTAACTGAAAAAATATTTCCTAAATTTGATCCAAATGCGGACCTTAAAATTTGCCACCCCGGGCAAGGGTCCGGTTTGTCCGGCCCTAAAACCGCCCATGTGTATCTTAGCTTGCTATGTATCTGATTTCAGGACATTAAAGTACACAATTTAAGTAAAATTAATATTTTCTTAGAAAAATATAACTTTATTTGCAAAAAAAAAAACAGTATGTTCCTTGTTTAATATTAGGAATATATTTGTATTTTACTTCAACGAAATTTGACGTTTTCACTTTTCGATAAAGATAAATCAAAACGAGTCAGACGTTAACCTAAACTATGTGGTATATAAGTTTTCGCGATCGCTGCAAGATTTTAATCTGTGGCTATTAGAAGAATCATAAATTCTGATACGGAATTTTTTTTTTATTTTGTAAAAAGTAGATTGTGTACAAATACTTAAAGATAAGTCCCCCCTTTTTTTTTCTTTTTATCCCCGCATAATCAAATTTAAAATAACTCCCCAATATATCTGTAGTTTTTTTAGAATATTAAATTATGTGTCTTCAAGAGAAAAATAGCGCGAAGAAACGTTTATGTATACATATTAGCTAGCCATTACCTACCCACTTCGCTGGGTAATTTATGCCCTTGTATGACTATGTACTGTTTTTTTAAGTTTTTGATATCTAAGTCATAACGCCAAGATTTCGATTGTATTGAAAAACTTTCTTACAGTCCTCGCTTCTTGATTAAAAAAGGACAGGACTTCCCATAATCCCAATTTGAGCAAAATCTCCTGTTTTAGTGGATTTCAACTCAGCAAAAGAAACATCGATGCCAAATTTCAAATTTGTAAGCCTAACAGTTTTAAAAACGGGAATTTGTCAAAAATGCTTCCGAATATTCTTTGGGTGTTTATTTCTCCAAAACTCGTCCTTTACTGTTTTCTATCCAACAAAAGAAACATGCTTACCAAATTTCATGCTTGTATGTCTACTAGTTTCGAAGACCTCGTTATGAGTGAGTGATTCGCTTTTCTCTCCTAAATGTTACTAATCAACTATATTAAATTAATTCATCATCTAGGGAAACTACAACCAATCGACTTTCTAATACAGCTAAAAATTCAGAAAAATTCTCGGGAAGACTTATTCAAAAGAATACTGACACAGAAAACGCATTTAATTGCTTAAATTTCCTTTCAGTAATATATTAGAAGTGTTTCGCCCTCTGGTGTTGAGATCTCTCATTCTCGAGGATCCGGTTTAAACTAAACCCTATATTAGAGAAAGCTGTCATGAATGTAAAAAAACAACAATTATTTTTAATTAATATGTAAACAAAAAATTACGAAATGGGTTTTTTTTTTTAAAATCTAAATCATTTTTCTAAAATGTTTCATTTTTAAGCGCATGAATTGGAACGATTCCTGTATTATAACTATTCCTGTCTAATAGGATGAATCTTAGATACATATCCATTATCCGTTATTAAGTTTTAAGTATGTATTTTCAGTCTCATGAATCCAAATGAATCGACAGTAATATAAATCCCAAATCACATCATACAATTCTTTATGTAAATGGACTGTTAAAATTGCATCTGCTAGCCCTAGCCAGAAAGAGACTCATAGGCGTTTTTCATATCATTCTTTCAATGAATAAATATTACCTTATAATTTCCTTTCATAGATTCAATAAGAAGCAAATCGAAAGCGAGCCCTTTGAAATTTTTCTAAGATTCTTAAAGTAAAAGCGCAGGTGAAACTTGACCTTCAAAAAAAGGATTGACGAGGAATTTATGAGAGAGTGAAAATGACTTTAAGACAGATGTATACATTTCTAAGAAGACTACATTTTCAAGAAAATGATGCTAAAACGCCTTAAATGCCTTCACATCATTCGCTTTGCCACTACTGCTGTGAGACCCTCAAAGAAAATGTTCTCACGCAATAAACTGGACCTTTCCCTTGCGTGATATCTCTGGGTTGTCGATTTTGTAATTGAAATATGATATTCATACAGTTGCTAAGTATAGTAATCTATATGTGTTAGCCATGGCTCTGCAAGATTTTTGACATGTTTTCTCAAAATCTTTAATTGAAGGGGACGTGCGTCATACGTTGTTTAATTTTTAGTTACTTATAAACACACAAAATTCAATTTACAAAATGGGCAAATCCAAAGCTATGGTATACAGTGGCGCCCAAGGGGAGGTTTTCCGGACCCCCCAAAGCACTTGATTTTTTTCCGATTGTTTATAATTCTAAGTATATAATATATAAAATGTAATTAAATATTTGTTATTAATGATTAATTTTATTAATTAATGCTAATTATTTATTCAATAATTAGTTTTTTACTATGTTTCGTTTCTGAAAATCGACAAAATCAAAAATAGCATAATACAAGAATGGTGAACTCCCAACCCCGGAACTCTCCCCCTTGAAAAATTTCTGTGTGCGCTACTGATGGTATATATATATATTATATATATATATATATATATATAATATATATATATATATATATATATATATATATCATAGCTTAGTTTTATATTAAACCTAAAATAACTATCGAAGAGCCATCAGAAACTTCAGTTACTGGTTTTGGTTTTATTAACCAAAGCCATGGAGCTACACGAAGTCCATTAATCTCATAACTTTGAGATAATGAGAACGATATTCAGAGTTGATAATTTTATTTCCTACAGTAACATTAACATCCTTAAGGTACATTATGCTTTAATGAATAGTAATAAAATTATATTACAATAGGCAAGATGGAATGAGAGGAATGGAGTCAGGATTCGAATTCATGACTTCGAGACCATACACACTTGACTTCAGAACGAAAATATATTATTTTTTAAGGATCCGACTACGTTGGAAACCCGGGTTTTTTAAAAGCGTATAAAGGGAAAATTTTTAATATTTAGGTCTTTTAGATTAGAAAATGTATAAAAAAATTGTTTTAAGAATAGTATTACAAAAAAAAATTATTTAAGTACAATATTTTGAAAAAAAATGAACATAGAATACCCATTTTAAAATATTTCCCTTTTGGGAAAAAATGCTTCATTATAATAATTTTTTTGCCTGTATATAGCTAAAAACCCTGTACAGAGGCTCAACTAAATTTTTCGAAATATATAACTTAGAAGGGGTTTATTCATGTTTTACGACAACAGGGGGGAAAAATTTTTAAAAAAAAAAACGTCGATAATTATTTCAATGGGTTGTAACCTGAAAATAATGTAAATTTTTTGAAACATCATAGTTGAGCCTCTGTACAGAGGTTTGAGTATATAAAAAAATTTTATTATAATAGAAGTATTTTTCATAAAAGGAGAACTTTTTGAAAAAGGTTATTCTGTTAATTTTTGCAGAAATATTGATTTAAATCATTTTTTTTTTGTTTTTTTTTTTGTTAAAATGTCCTTAAAAAAATTTTTTAACATATATTCTAATCTAAGTGTCACAAAATTATAAAAAATTACCTTTTTATCCCTATTTTAAAATCAGGGTTTCCCGAACATATCGGGAATTTTAAATTTGATAACTTTTTAATCAGAAACAACGAGAAAGTTAGAAACGATCCTAAAAATTGTGCGTCTAGGTCATGTTACGGCAATACACATAAACTGGAATCACACTCGACAAACTTCTATAACACGAAAACGTGAGGATATTGAGCCTTGACAGATTTCATGTGCATCAGCCATTCCACATGGCGGACCTTCAATGAAACCAGAACTCAATAGAAGCAACGCCGTTCACGATGCCATGACACCGACTACTTGGCTATTATGGCCACAACTTTTATCTGTGATAAATCAGTAAAATTTTAAACAACGTATTGTGTGACGTCTCTCGCGTCCTTCTGCTAACATAACTCCTAAGTTTTTTGACGGCCACGAAAAGGAAAAAACTTTCCAACCCAATACCAAGAAGATAAACGGATAAAAAATTAAGAATATACTTTAAAAGGATAGAAGCTTTGATGATAAGGCGCGGCAAGTTTGAATAACTTATGGGGAATCATTCGATCAAGAGTTAGATGCCCTATAGCTCTGAAGAAAGATCGTTCAATGAAGTTGGAATCTTCGTATATAAAGTTACATTATGGGTATTACTTAACGTTGAAGGAAGGAGCTCTACAAAAGGTAATTTTTTTGTATGGGAAGTTAGATGAATGGTTTAAATTTTTATTATAATTTAAATAAATGATCTAGTTCCCGGATCTGATTGAATATAAGGTTTAATTTGGGGTTTAACTCTCTTTTTAAGAAAGTTGTCAATTAGAATTAAGTAATATAAGTTATTTTTAAATAAAAGTTGTATTAAGAATCCAATATGTCTCATCATTTTGATAATCCCACACCTCTAGCTTACGCGGATGGGGATAGACATAGTCATCAAGGATGGCTATGTCGCAACCCCGAACTTTATAATTCTGGGTTAGGTAATGCGGTGGAGGTAACGTACTACCTGAAATGTATTTTTCTGGGTCAGAGAACTTCGATTTTACCGAAACAATAGAAACAACATACAGTTTTTGAAATCCCAAGTAATCTGTCATGTTTCCCAAAAAGTCATCTCAGGAAGGGGGTAAAGTTTGGGTATGATATTTGGATCGGTGTTGTGCAAAATACAGCCACGGTTTTTCGTGCAGCCGGCGAATTAGCAAAAGTTTTTCCCCCGGTCAAAAATAAGAAAAAATTACAATACAATTTTACGCGTCCCAGCAGGGAAGAAATCAGGAACCCACGTTTCTTTTATAATTTTTTAAAAAATCGAGAGAATTTTAAAATTTAAAAAAGTCCCAAGAGTTGGTGGATCTTTTTTTGTTCGACTGAACCACAAACCCAGGATTATGTGGAAGTGCGCAACCACGAACACGGTACAACTTTTGAAGTTTTGGGCAAATTCGAAGAAAATATTCTTGAAAATTTAAAAAAAAGGGGTTCACAGAATGATAATATAGAAAGACGAGGTCAAAATGCGTATAGGATGCCTTTTTGATGCTAATGGTAAAAACTGGAGGAATTCTGAAGTAGGACGTAGCCCAAATAACAATAGAAAAAATTTTTTTTATGAGAATAGCGTCAAAGTAATAGAGGGTTCGAGAGGAATAGATTTCAAAATAGTGATGAGATTCAACAACAGAGGTTCCCTTTTTCAAATGAGCGAAATGATAATTTTAATAGAGGGCCCGTGAAATGGGGTTCGGGGAAAAATTTCAGTCGGGCGATAGGATGCAAAGGGGACGATTAAATATTGAAAGGTTAAAGATCAACCTAAAAAAAGTATCGACAAGAGAAACAATTGCTTTCTCCGATATGTATATCACCCGTAGAACCCCCCCACGGTCCTATTTTATTAAATAACACTTTTTTGGGCCCATGGGACCCCGGGAGAAATAAATCATTTTTTCGGAAGAAGTAAAAGAAAATATTTTTTAAAACAAATTAAAAATCGCGAGCCCAGGTAATAACAACGGGGGAAATGAAAAACATGGGGATCGTAGTTGAATATTCGCATCAGACAATTCAAAAAAATTGGTCATTTCATGTGTTGACGGATTTAGAATACCCATGATTCCGGTATTGTTTTTAAAAGTGGGTCAAAGATAGTATTTTTTATCAAAAAATTTGAAAATTCCCAATTCTCAAATAAATAAGGTGGTTAAACCCAAATTTAAAAGGGGAAAAAGGTTGAGATAGATTTATCTAAGAAAAAATTTGGGGGAGGTAGAAAAACAAAAACTACAAAATTTGTTTAGTAGTTTTAAAGGGTTATTTTCAGAAAACCAGGTCTTACTCATGTTTTAACCTAAATTGACACGGAGATAACCCAAGTAGTTTAAGGCCATATAGGGACCGGACAAAGCGCAAAAATTGATTTTCACATAAAAAAAATGTTACAAGAGGAAACGATTTTTCCCAACAATCCCCATAGGGTCACCTGTTGTGTTATGCAAGAAAAAAAAGGGGTTACCCCCGGGAAATCCGAAGCATATAGATTTCAGTAGATTTGAAAATTAAATTGATCACAAAGTATCCGCGATACCCTTTACCGTTAATAGATGATTTATTAACGAACACCCCATATACAACAATAATGTCATCCTTGATCAAAGAAGTGGGTACTTTCAAATGGCGAAAAACCCCAGTGATATTGTTAAGACCGCATTTGTAGTAAAAGTGGCACTTTTTTTAAAGGGGATGCCATTCGGTTTATCGGGAGCAGCCCCCAAATTTTTAAAAAGGCAATTGAAACCCCAAAACCGGTGATGGGAAAATTTTGTGAGTGCTATATGGACGATGGATTATCTCATTCCATCATTCACTCCCATGTTGAACTTTTAAAGGAATTTTTTTGTTGTTAAAGGATGCAGGATTGACATTAAATAAGGAAAAGTGCAAATTTGGGTGCGATGAATTGAAATATTTGGGATTAATTATTAGAAAGAAGGAATTAAAATAGATGAGAAAAAGGTTAATTATGCAAGAGATGAAACCGCCCCGTAACTCGAGGTGTCCGTTTTAGGTATGCCCCAAGGTGCAAAATTTTTTAAAAAATTATGCGGATCTTTGTGACCACTTTATAATCTTAAACGAAAATTTAAAAAAATTTGTCTGGTCTAATGAAGCACAAAAGGCATTCGAAGAGGTAAAAGGAGGCGGTAAAAAAAGCGCCAGTTTTAAAATTACCAAACTTTCAGGAGCCATTCGAGTTATTTACAGATGCCTTGACGGTTTAGACAGATTAATCAACAAAACAGACCTGTTGTTTTTGCGTCACGTACACGAACAACGCAGAGAGGAATTAAAAAACCGAAAAAAATGTCAGCAGTAGTATGGGCGTTGAACAAATTCAGAACATTTTTTGGAATATTGCCCATTAAAGTAATAACGGATCACGGGGCCCTTTTAACACGCCTATCACATGGCAAAATTTGTCGAGTAGAATGATTAGATGGGCATCAAATTGCAAATTCAATATAGAAGGGGAACATAGACCGGGAACTCAAAATGCAGTTGGGACATACTTTCAAGGAATCCCGTGGAAAGTATAGTGGGAGAAAAATTTAATTGTGCCATAATCAAAAATTTAGTACTTACTTTCGGGAACAATTAATAACAGAACAGAAAATGACCCCGAATTGGTCATATCTATAGATATTTGAAAACCCGGAAAAAAAACTCGGTTAATGCAACGATATGTGAGAATTGGTCCCAGATTTCCGTTTAATTGAAGGGTTTTATTTTATGCGAAACACCAACGTCATTAGGTGAAATGCGTGTATACATTCCAAAAACTTTGGAATGAAATAATGAGAGAATTTCATGACAAGCCAATAGCTGGGCCAAAAATTTAAAACGTATCTTTTCGGGGCGTTTGTTATTTCCCGTAAAAGAGAAAATTCATTGATCAATATGTTTTACATGCCATATGTCCTTTAATCTATAAAAACGCGTTACCAGCTGGTCGATTAAATCCCAAATTTTATCAAATTATCCCAAAAAGAGATAGTGACGTTAGATTTGTTAGGCCCGTATCCTATCGAGAATAAGACGTAATCGCTATATTTTATAATAACCGATCATTTCAGCAAATGGGCTGAGATTATACCCCTTAAAAAAAGGGTTATCTCGTATAATAGCGGGTATTTTTTTTTATAACTTTATATCGCGTTATGGAGCTCCAATAAAATTAATAAGTGATAATGGGCCCCAATTTTTATCCGTTTTGAGCACTTAAGGAAAGATTAGGGATAAGGCATTTAAGACTGTTGCATATAGACCCACAAGCAAATCGGACTGAAAGAGTTAATCGAGATATAGTAAATGATTAAAAAATTTTGTTAATGATCAACACGATACTTTGGGGTCAATTTTGTGGTTTGCTTACGCTATTCTTGGCGGTGAATGAAACAACGGGGAAAAAACACCTGCTGAATTATTTTGGGTCGAAAATTGAACACCCTTTCAAAAAAAATAGTTATGATCTCGAAAGTTCAAAATTCAAAAAACAAAATATCGGCTTTAAAAAGCAGACTAAGTACGAAAATTAAACAGGAAAGGTGGGAAAAATATTATAATAGACGTAGAAAAAACATAAAAATAAAGGTAAAAAGATTGTCTTATTAAAAAAAAAACCCCTTTTAATTCAGCAGCCAACAAAGTCTGGTAAATTTAAACAAAAAAATTTTAAGGACCTTATAGAATTTTTAGAAGAAAAATATCAAAAATATTGTAATATGGATATCAGGAAAAAAATTAACGGTTAACGTAACTAAAATATATCGTCATAGGAAAATGACGAGGTCGAATTAGGAACGGTATCCCCCAAAGTATAAGATCAAGTCAGGAAAATAGCACTTCGGGAAAAAGTACACCAAGGATTAAATGGTCACACTATGGGGAAAAAAAAACCCGGGGAAACGTAAGTTAAAACAAAAGGGATTGGAGGGAAACAAATCAATATAAAAAAACAGATATGACCCATAAACGCAAATCACTGGTCAGATCCCCTAGTTCATTTGGGGTGAAAGTAAAAGTAAAAAAACAAGGTATAATAGGGTATTAAGAGATCAGGGTGTCAGGGGGGGGACCCAAAAAAAAGTGGCAGAGAAAGGGGCCCCAAAAACATAAATAAAAAACAATTTTTATCCCGTACTATTTCTAGAAATAGAAAAAAAGAACAGAAAGAATCAACTGAAGTTCCATGGAAAAAAAACTACAACCTAAGGCCACGACGGAGAAAAGAACAAGAATCCCGACCAGCCAAGGACGCAACAGGAAATCAAGAAAGGGACGACAAGGAGATTCGCCCCAACAAGCAAAACAAAAAATTCCAGTAGCCGAGGAAAAAAAAGGGTAGCACCTATTTACGTAATGGTGGGAGACCACATATAAAAAACGGTTGTATTGAATATCTTCCAACAAGTGGTAAGAATTTGCAAAAAAGAAGTCATCGGCGGTGCTTAAAAATTATAAGCCAAGCAAAAATTAAAAAAACTCAATGAGTGTATATTTATTTTGGGAAATTTTTTACATGTTAAAATTTTTTTCTGGAAAAAAAATTGTAATTGCAATTTGTTTGTTTATGTATGACTTCGTGAGATGGAAATTCCCGGTTTTTTTGTTATAATAGTTTATTGAAAATTTTGTAATTGTATAATATGTGTATATATATATGTTGTTGTATTTTACGTATTTTTAACTTGGTTCGGGAAACCGGGGGTAGTCAGGGCACTAACAATAAATAAAAGGGTGCGCGGCTCATTGGGATTTTGGGAAACCCGATTGGGATGGAGATGAAAATTTATTGTGATATACAAATAATATATAATAATAAAAAATTTTGAAATTGATTGATATTATGTAAAACATAGATTGGGAAAAAGTGACTCAGAAAGTTTTCATTTCAGGGGGGAAAAGACCCTGAAAATTTTGATAAAAACTTAACAAAAAAAAAATGGAGGGAAAACCAGCTCCATATAGTGATGATAAAAATGCAAAGTTTGGGTCTCCCCCCAGAAAAATTTTTTTTGAAAATTTAAGTGTATAGTTACTTTAAAACATTGTATGTTAAAAGGAAGGGGGTAAAAAAACAGTAATTATTAAAGTTGGCCTAGTTAAGGAGTAAAATTTATTGTCACGAGTTTAAATTTAAATTTAAATTGAAATTTTTTTCCCCCCATATAAGAAAATTAAAAGTCAAGATAAATATTGGGAAAATTTTAAAAGTTAAAAAGAGGATTTGATTAAAATTTAAATAAAACCGGCGGGGGATTTGAAAAAAGATTTAGAACAATTTATTGGGGAGAACCCCATAAATCACGTTTTTTCTTTTGGAGGGGGGTTGGGCGTCTCTCGCGTCCTTCTGCTAAAACCCTAACCCCTGTTTTTTGACGGGCCCCGATTAATGGCAAAACTTTTAACCCTACCAAAAAATAAAAGGGTCAAAAAAGTAAATGAGATATACTTTAAGGGGTCACTTCACGCAGCATTTTCCTATTCCTAATGTTAAAAGACCAATTTTAAGGGAAAATTTTTAAAAAAAATTGGATGGTGTACAGTCATAATTTTTTGTGCATTCATTGTATTGTTTTTATTTAATTTTAAAGGGGGGAATTTTTTAAAATTTTGATTAGTTTTTTAAAATTTTTATGTGGGTAAACCAAAATTTTAAAACAGTGAAAATTTGTAATTTTAATCCATAAATATTTTTTTAATAATTTTTTACAAAATCCATTAAAATATTTATTTGTATAGTGTTAACACATGTGCAAAGTTTCGGGTATAAAATAAGTAGTTTTTTAAAAATTTTTCCTTTTGTGTTGAAATTTACACTTTTGAGAAAAAAAAAGAAAAATTTCTTTTAAAAATTTAACCGAACTGTTTGGGAT
>BMAV01024370.1:0-63177 GCA_019973955.1 Trichonephila inaurata madagascariensis | reverse complement strand
GAGAATAAATATTCTTCAGCCCCAAATTTAATATCCACCGAAGAGCAAGATAATTCCAGAAACACAGGCACATAATTCCTGCCCAAATATCAAACTCATGGAAAAACCCAACAAAGAAAAAAATGATATTTTTAAAAAAACAAAAAAAAAAACAGGCTTTATTGTAGATCGAACTAAAAATATGAAAAATATATTATAAGTTTAAAAAAAACTATATAGTGTTTTTTTATAGTGAATGAACTAAAAGTGGGGTTTTTTTAAAAATAAGAAGGGGATTAACGAGTGGGCTAAGAAATTCGGTAAAAGCGTGGAGTGTGCTTTGTCCCACTTTTACACAAACCCAAAAGATTTGGGAATAGATCTAGTAAAAAAATTATAAAAAATATTGAGAAACTCCACGTTTTTATCCCAATAACATTATTTTTCTCGTTAATCATTTTATTCTTATATTAAGAACTTTTTTTTTTATTTTTTAGTTTGATTCACTATATAAAAGCGTTTTTTTTTATTTTTTTTAAAACTATATTTAAATGCAAAATCTCTTTTCTAAATTTAAAAAGCGATTTTAAAATCCCTCGATTTCGATTTTCAGAGGAATCTCCCCGCTTCTAACTGTTTTCCAGTGCATTTTTTAATTCGTTTTTTAAACTATCTTTTGCTTTAAGAACCCTTTTATTCTTAGTTGAGTCACTGTCATTGCAAAAAAGGTTTTCGATTTTTGATCACATTGCAAAGTCACTAATGACATCATTGTTAATCAATTTCCATTGTAATATTTTTGGCATAGAACGGGGCAGATGTTAAGCTTTTCATTTGCCGTAGTAGATCCCCATTTCAGTTATCTTAAAGGTAGAAAGCTTCTCTTTTTTTTTAAAAAGTTTGTTACAGGAAGAGGGGGAAAGCCTCTTTTGTTTAAAAATGGGGAAAAAGGTGGTTTCCAACCTGTTTTTTTTATGTGGGAAGAGATTCTTCTTATTGTTTTTTTTTTTCACTTTCATACCCTTTTTTTAAAAATGTTGAAGATTATGGACAGTATTGGTCTGGGATATTATATTTAAATTAACTAGGTTTTGGTCAAAATTCCCGGGTGTGTTCCAGTGGAGGGCCGGGGATGTGCCAGTTCCTTTATTTTGAGTCATTTTTGAAATTCACCCTCCCCAGAGCAAAAATGAATCGGGATTTTTTGGGAAACCCTCCTGCTTACCCCCTGGTACGCACCCAATTGTCCTGGCCTATCTCTACAGTGCAGAAGATTCGGGGATCTTCAGACGACCTTGGCACCTTTGAAGCGGTCACGTGCGTGGTATGACTTTCGTGCAGGAAGTGGTCCTTCTTTATCTACCCAGCTCTTTTCCCCTTTTTTCCACCTGCTCATCTCCTGACGGGGCTTTTTTTTTGGGATAGTTGGAGATCAAGAACTGATTTGCTTTCCTTTATGTGGAAAGGTCAAATGGATTTGGTGTAGGTTTTCCCTGCCCCAAAGGGGGATTTGAAACAACAACAAAATGTTTTTTATTTCCACAAAATGTTTTTTCATCGAGGTTTTTTGGGGAAGTTTTTTTAAGCCAATTTTTTCCCGTCACATTTTTCGTTCTTTTCAAGAATATCTGTGGTTTTGCGTTGACAGCTTCTTTGGGGAACCCCTTCTTTTGTTTAATTGTGTTGTAAGATTGTTGGGAAATGGTAAGAAAACTCGTCCCTGGGAAATCTCTCTTTTGGGTTTTTAGTTGTCAAAAAAATCTGGGGTCTTCTTTTTTTAATCTAAAAAAAAACCCCCCTTTTCTGTTTTTTTTTCAAAAACCGAGAGTTGCAAAGCTCTTGCCTCGTAACCATCAAAGTTGGATTTTTTTTTCGGATAAAAATGAAGATAACGTCTGTAGCTCCTTATTTTCCCCAAGTAGATCAAGATTTTCCTTCTGTATTCTTTCCCTTCTCATTGGTTTTGTCCACCCTTTCTAAGATTTCATCCCAAATCACCGTTAAGGTATCCGCGACTACTTTCGGAACCGTGTTTTTAAAAAAGCACAAAAATGGATAATTTTCATGATATTTAGTGTCCCCTTTTGGGATTAAAATTTAACATGTATATAATTTTTTTTAAGAAAATTTTGAAAAAAAAATTATTTAAATACAATATTTGGGAAAATTACCCTTAGAATAACCATTTTTCAAAATGTTCCCCTTTGTAAAAAATGCTTCTATTATAATAATATTTTGCCTGTACATAGCTCACACCTCTTGTACAGAGACCCCAACAATGTTTTTTTAAAACATTCACATTATTTTCAGAGTTAAAACCCAAGAAATAATTATCGGTTTTTTTTTCCCCCTTTTTAAAATTCTCCCCTCTGTTGAAAAAACATGGATAAACCCATTTTTTAATTATATTTTAAAAAATTAAACTTGACCCTTGTACAGAGGTCTGAGTTTTTTATAGAGGCAAAATATTTTTAATTTTAAAAATAATATAATTTTTTTTGTAAAAATATTGTCCCTTTAAAATAATTTTCTATTGTAATACTATTTTTTAAAACAATTTTACATACATTTTCTAATCAAATGACACTAAATATCATAAAAAATTATCCATTTATACGTTTTTGCAGAATCACCGTTCGGGAACGTAGTGGGATTTTTTAATTTTGTGTTTCCCTCGCGTCCTTCTGCTAACATAACCCTATGTTTTTTTGACGGCCACGATTTATATAAAAATAAAATAAAAGAACTTTTTTCATCCAGTACTTTTTTCTAGAAATAAAAAAAGAACAGAAGAGAATCAACAGAAGTTCCAGATAAACCCAAAACCCACAACCTAAGGCCACGACGGAGAAAAAAGAACAAGAACCCCGACCAGCCAAGGAGACAAAAAAGGGAAATCAAAAAAAGGGGACGAAAGATTACCCCTAAAAAAGCAAAACAAGAAATTCCAGGAAAACCCGAGGAAAAGAAAAGTGGTAGCACCTCATCGTTGGACGTAATGGGGGGAAAAAAACACATATAAAAATCGGGTTGTTTTGGGCCTTTTTTATGATCTTCCAACAAGTGGTCGGAAGAATTATTGCAAAGAAAGAAGTCTCTGGGGGAAAAAGTTATAAGCTAAAAAAGCCCAAACTACAATGAGTGTTTATTTTTTTTGGGAACTTTTGACTTTTTAAAAAATTTTTTCGAGAAAACTTTTGAATTGCACATTTGTTTGTTTTGATGTATGACTTCGTGAGATGCAAAAATTTTTTTGGGTTTTTTTGTTATAATAGTTTATTGAAAATGTTTGTAATTGTATAATATGTGTTATATATATGTTGTATTGTTAGTATTATGAGGCATCTGGTTCAGGGAAACGGGCGAGTCGGGGCCCCAACAATAAACAAACGATGCGCGGGCTCATTGGGATTTTTTGGAACCAGATGTAGGGAGGGAAATGAAAATTTATTGTGATATAAAAATAATATATAAGAATAAAAATTGTGAAATTAATCGATATTATGAAAAACATAAATTGGAAAAAATTTTGACTCAGAAAGTTTATTTGGAGACAGCCCCCGAAAATTATCAAAATAGCTTCATCAAAAAAAGGGGAGGGGAAAAACCAGCTCCATAGGCAGTAATGATAAAGATAAAAAAGTTTGGGTCTGGCACCCCGAAAAATTTTTTTTTGAAAAATTTTAAATGTATAAATTTTTTTAAGTGATTGTATGTTAAAAAATGAGAGGGGCATGAATTTAAACAGTAATTATTAATGTTGGCCTAAATTTTGGGGTAAAATTTTTTTGTCACGAGTTTAAATTTAAAAATTTAATATTAAATTTTTAAATTTTAAGATGAGTAATGAAAATTAAAGTCAAGATAAATATTGGAAATTATAAAAAATTAAAATGGGATTTAAGATTAAAATTTAAATAAAACCCCAGGGAAAACGAAGAAATTCAGAAATAGAGATTTTACACGTAATTTATTAAGGGCATTGAGAACCCTTTAAATAAATTTACGTTTTTCTTTTTTGTGACGTTCCCCGCGTCCTTCTTTCTAACGTAACTCCTATGTTCTTTTTAGGCCACGATTAATGGGAAAACCTTTTCCCAAACCCCAAAACCCAAAAAAAGATAAACGAATATAATATGTAAAAAGAGATATACCCTTTTAAAAAGGGTAGGGAAATTTGATGATAGGGCGGCAAGTTTTGAGATATTAGGGGTGGAATCTTTCAGATCAAGAGTTAGCTTTTCCCAAATTTTTTTAAAAAATAGAAGTTCATTATAAAGAAGTTGGGAAAACCCTGCATATTCAATTACATTATAGATATTACCAACCCCCTTAAAGGGAAAAGATTGCAAAAAGGGTAATATTTTGGATAGGAAGTTAGATGAATCGGGTTTTTTTATTATAAAAGATAAATGTTCTAGTTGGGATCTGACTTTGGGAAAATAAGGTTTAATTGGGTGTTAACCCCACTTTAAAAAAAAGTTGTCAATTAGAATTAAGTAATATAAGTTATTCCTTTAAAAAAAGTTGTATTAAGAACCAACCCCCCCATCATTTTGATAATCCCACACCTCTAGCTTACGCGGATCCTGAACGACATAGTCATCACAGGATGGTTATGTCACAACTTAGTAATCTAAAAACTTTCTATTGTCTCATGGAATCCATATGTGTCAGGTGTCTGAGTTTGTCTTCAATTAAATATTAAAGGGTGTTTATTTCGTTATACGTAACTCTTGAGGTCTGAGAACATCAGCACTTGTAGAGTTTCACTTAACGATTTCAACATTAGAAATCGTTGTTCGGTTTTCAGCTTTTGTCCATTGTTTCTTTGAGCATGATCTTTTAATACATTCCATATATAAATAGATGATGAAAAAACCCAAAAAAACTGTAAAGTCCCTTTACAAAAGAAAACAACACATTTGTTTCAGTGCTGGCTTTTTCTGCAGCAAAACAATCAGCTTGGCTTAAGGAAATTTTTCGCACATGGTGCAAACTCAGCCAAGGGCTTTTTTTTCGTATTTTTCCCACTGAAGCCTTTAGCCCTTCCCCGGGGATGTTTGGAGCATTATCGTAACTAGCCTCGATAGTTTTTAAAATCTTATTCAAGTTCTTCAAGAAAATTGAGAACTGATATCCCTCGTATAAGGCGTTCATTAGCGCAGGCTTTACTGACAAAAATATATCGAAGTGCTTCAGCCAACTGGTCGGTATGTGAAGCGTTAGATGTTGGGCGAATAATGAGTGAAAAGTATCGTGCGAGTTTGAGCTCTTTAAGGAGATCAAACTTGCTCTCTACCATGTACAAGACTCTTTTGTACGTTACGTCTATGAACTCACTACTTTGTTAGAAGTTGGGAACGGATCAAACTCACTTATGATTGCAAAACATCATAATAAAAGTCAGTTTGATGTTGATTGGAGTTTTTAGTCTTCACCCCTGAATTGAAGGCCTCTCTTGTCGATAAAAATTTTATAACTCTATTAAGGAGATCTCGCCAATGCTTCAGTTCTTTCTCGTACTGAATTTGGGCTGCATTCTGAACTGAGGTGAGCCCTGGATCTGTACTGCATTCTGAACTGAGATCAATATAAAATTCACCACATTTGTCCTATGGTCACACAAAATACAAAAAATATTTTGCATATATGACTTTTTAGATGGTGGTAAAAGGGGTTTAAACGGTATTTTTCGTTTTTGGGGTTAACCCCAAAAAAATTTATCGGTTCAGTTCCCGTTTTCGATCCGCCAAAAATAATGATTTTTGTTCATTTAAAATTTTATGCATATTCTTATTTGTAGTAAAAATATAATTCTACCATAAACAAAAACTGTAATTCTATCAAAATTTAGAAGATTTTATTCTTTTTTTAGATGGTGCACTATGTGAATTGATGCAAGTAACTCGAGCATGTACAATACGAGCGGTGGCGAGCTTTGACATTGTTATCGTATTTGACAACTAGGCTCATGATTCCGGTTTGTCTTTTTCGGAACAGTCTTAATGGGGTGGGCAGATTTTCCAGGGTACGGGCTACTTTACTTTTTTTTAAAGGGGCTTGGGGCCAAAAAGGGCGTAGGGTGGCGGGGGGTAAGAAAAAGGGTAACAACATTTTTTTATAAAATTAGTAATAAATACGGAATATGTACTTTTACCTACATAACTACAATAAAAAGAAAACTCACACCACGTTAAAAGCAAAACGCAAGTAGCAAAAATAATAATAATAGCCACAAATATAATAATATCCAATGATGCATTTGTCAGAAAACAATACAAAATATAGATCAAAAACATTTTCTTCTTAAGTTAGTTCTCGTAACTATAGTCAGAGTAGACTTAGTCTGCATACTGTCAGTCAATCTTGATTGTTCCCATATAAATTTCTAACTGATAATCTTCAGGCGGTCCACCGGTCGATCGCGATCGACTTAATGTTTATCTCGGTTCTATACAAATATCCGTGGAATTATTGCGTGTTAAGTTGAGAAATAAAAAGTCAGACTGATATCTTTCTTGAAAAATAATTTATTCTTCTAGTTCTTTATACTGAATTAAATCTGCCTTTTACAAGTAGTTTCATACGAAACTGAAACAGAAAAGCACAAGTGAACATCAAAACAGGAAATCGAGAAGCAATATACATGTAATGATGATAATTATATTGTTGACGTTAAATTAAAAAATATTTATAAATTGTTCACAGTAACAAAAGGACTAAAGTTACACTCTCACACATTACCATAAAAATTTGCGCACCAAGAAAAAATCGTCAAAACTAAACGAAATTTTGCAAATTTAATTACCTTTTGATATAAGTAAGCAATTAGAAAATCAATGATAAAGGATCATGTATCCCAGAAAAAATTGAACGGAAGCTTTAGTACTCTGTTGGTACCATCTAGCCCTAATGCACGATGCGATACGACTGGGAATAGAGGCATACAATTTCCGCATTATGTCTTGAGACATCTAATTTCACAGTTGCTGAAAATGTGCCGTAGGCGGTCCGAATTGTTGTCCAAACGGTTACAAGATATATGCAATTGGTAACAAATTTGGATATCGAGCAGACCATGTAAGGGTGGAGATGGGGAGGAGGTAGTCTTGTGATATCTTTGCTGTATTGGCCAAGCATTGCCTTGTTGAAAAATGGCTCTTGCGAACCCTGCTATGAGTAGCAACACATGTGGCTGAAAAATGTTATGGAAGTATCGCTGGACTGTCGTTGTGCCATGGATCTACATTAGGGGTGACCGTGTATCTTAAGCAATGACATCCCATACCATCACACCAACTGGGGGAGCGGTGTATTGCTGTAAAGTGAAGGCAAGATTGAGGCATTCACCACAGGGCCTCCCCATACGAACACGACTGTTATCACCGTTAGACTCATCGCTGAAGACGACCTGGTTTTATTCCATTGCAGTCCAGTCCCGTTATACTTCACACCACTTCAAACGTAGACGTCGGTTAGTGAGTGTCATTGATCGCACACGTATTGGGCGCCGCGATACCAGATGTCCTTCAGCCAGGCCCCTTGCGATGGTTCGGGAAGGCGCAGGGGCCCGTGGTGAAGGTGCTGCTTGTCTGGACAGTGGCTAGTGAGGCAATTGGCTCTACACATGCGTGTCATATGATGCGACAATCTTGATGACTGGTCTGTCGAGGTCTTCCTGAACCTAGTCGCCATGTACAGGACGTCTCTTCTGTCCACTGGTCTCAATCCCTCCACACAGTCAAATCAAAATGACCTACTTGTCGAGTTACTCGCCGAGTTGACCACCCAGCTTCAATCATCCTGATAATTCTTCCCCTCCCGAACACTGATGTTTTCTTTGATGACGGTGTAACGGCATGTCTACCTCAGCGTTTCCTTTGATTAAACACAAACAAGCTCTTCTTACCTGTTTTATACTCTAAGGAGAATGAAGTTCAATGCCCTCTAGTATTATTACGGAATGCGCAGTCACGCTGTATTTCTAATCATTTTCATATCTGCCCGACATGTACCTTCATGCCAGTTTTCGTTTCAATCCCACAATTATTCATTGGTGCACAACTTTTTATGGCAATGAGTGTATATCGAACCGAAATAAACCAATATTTTGTTTCGGCTCAGCTTCGGTTCGAAGCCTTGGGTGGTACGTATGCTGTAATTTTAATTTTTTCTCTTTTTTCATCCCAAAATCTTTTGTGCCCTAGGAACGTGCTTAAGCGTAAACGAGGCCCTGACCCTCAGGGGACTCATCTCTTTCAAGTGAGTACGATCTCGATGCGCTCTAGCGATCTTTTCCCAGGGGTCTTACAGTCTATGGTAAACACGGGGATCGCACCTCTGGGCAAACCTAGTTCTTTATTTTCGATCCTCCTTGTCACCAAATTTCTTCCCTTTTTTCCTCTCAGGTCTCATCTTTGGGTGAGTACGGGGGAAAAAGTTCTTGAGATACCCAGGTAAAATTTTGATAGTATGAAAAATCCAAAAAAATATTTGCTTACTTATAATCTTTTATTTTTTTAAAATTTCCATTGATGGATTACAAGATAACTGCAAACAAAATGAGAAACAGAGAATATTGACAAAAACAAGGAACAACAAAATAATAATAATAAAAGAAACACAAGTCCACAGTATAGTCTATAAATCACACATTTTGTGTCTGTCCTCCCAATATCTGATCCACGTGGATCCAGAGCTGAGTGAACGGCAACGCGCCAAAGGAATGGCATCCATTTCTCCATTGGAGTCACACATTTTTTTGAGGGGACTCTGGGCAATGCATATCAGTTTTAGATTCTTGGACAGGCAGTCGTGGTCAGTGGCGATTCGAAAATCGGCCACAGCTCTATTTCGTGGGCATTTTGGAATATGAAGGAGTTTGCTAACCCACACTTTTTGATTATTCTTTTGGTTTAATTTATTTAATTTCCTGGATTCCACTCAATTATTATTTTTTTAGTTTAGTTAGGGTTGTTTTGAGTTTTTTTTCAACTTAGGTATTTCTTAACTCTATGTTTTTCGAATTTTATTTTCGGTTTATTTACTTAGGGATTTAGAAAGTTTTCTTTCGTCCCGACAATGTTCAGACTGATTTTTTTCGCGGGCAAACCCACATGCTTTCAGTGTGTGGTGACCCGTACCATTAGAAAAGTGAAGTTTGGGGCTCCTTTTGTGAGCTCTTTGGTCCATGCTTCTCTTTTGACGGGATGCTGAAGTGAGCCCGCTTCGGCTATTCTGCCGGTAAGAGATTCTGTTGGGCTTTTACAGAGCCCCAACAACATTATTGTAGAGTTAGTATTGCAGCCAGGAGGGAAACCGACAGAACTACGTAATATTGTGACGGGCTCACGCGTCTTTTCTGTAACATAACCTCTGGGTTCTTTGACGGCCAAGATTAATGGCAAATCTTTTCCAACCCAAATCCAAGAAGTGAAATGCAAATAAGATAGCCTTTAAAAGAACAGAAGTTTTAGTAAGCGGGATGGCAATTTAGAGAAAGTTCTGTTTGGAAAAGATAGAAGTGTAATTTGACGGCCTACCAAAGATTCACGGATTCCTAGCCATTACTACAAGGTGCATACTATTGCACGCGTGCCTGACAGCCTATCTGAAAGTGATTGAACCGTTGCGAGATTCAAGGTAGGACAGATTATTTAATATTAGAACTCGTAATATTATTAGAATTGAAAGTAGATGGATAGTATAATTATTTAGATAAGTGATCCAATTGCGCGATTCGTTTTAGCTACGGCTACGTGTTTTGGTTTATTCTCACTTAATATAAGTTTGTCCAATATATTAGAAATTTAAGTTAAACTCTTAATAAAGTCATATGAAGAATTCTAAAATGTCTATTCATTTCGAGAACCTCACACCTCTCAGTCACGCTGACAACCAAAGATATGGTCGCCAAAAATCGACCATATTACAATATTATACTTCAGTACTGTATCTGTGGTGAGAGTCTTGCCTAACAATTTTCAGATGTTCTACGGGTTGCCTCCCTTTGTTGGGCTTTATGGTGGGCGAAATCGTACTGGGGTGAAATTTTTCTCTTATGGATCCAAAAAATGGATAGAGGCCTGTATCCAACCTACGCACTGTATGTATCCGTGTTATCCATTTTTTTTTATTTAGGGAGGATGTTTTTGAATGCTCTTCATGCAAAATATCGTCTCTACTCGTCCATTTTTATAGATTGTCTAGGTTTTAATCACCATTGAATCATTCTTATTTGTTCGTTTGCTTTAGCTTCATATGACTCGGTGGAGGAAAACTTCCACCAAAATCTGTGTTCAGTGATTGTCAAACTGGAGGGTTTCCCCCTTAGAAGTATGAAAATCCTAGTGCGATGCTTGATCATATCGAAAAGTAGAAGATTAAAAGATTATTTTAAAAAATTATTAATTTTCTGAAAAGAAGAAAAACAAAATAGATTCTGATATAATAAAAAAATGCACACTTGCACTGATATAATCTTTATATATTTAAATTTTCTGTGCGTGTGTATGTGACTAAACTCCTCCTAAGCGAATGGACCGATTTTGATGACATTTTTTGAGGGGGTTCAAATGGATATGAGAATGCTTTAGATCTGGGATACTCACCCTACGGCACGCGGGTCGCATGCAGCCTACCGAGCTTTTTTAAGTGGCCCGGTCATTCCCCATTGCTCTGAAAAATTAACTTATTTAAGAACAATATATTAAAAATTTGGTGTCAAGAAATCAAATATATCACTCTCTTTTTGCTGTCGAAGTCGTACGAGTGTGAATTGATACTCTTTTTGTATTTGTAACGGTTACGTGGTTAGTGATAACAGACAACAGTGAAGTAGCAACCATTTTATGAGTGGAACTAATTTTTAACTATCTTTCATATCTTGCAAGCGAAAAATATTCGAAGAAAATATATCGTTTCAAGACAATTGGGAGGTTGACTATTTTGTGGAGAAAAACCAATATGGATCAGTGATTGTTTGATTTGTCACGAAAGTGCCATATTTTAAAAATACCAATAAACAGGAATCATTCAATGACACTTTTCCTCGAAGATCTCTTTCAAGAGGAAATAAATAGGATATCTTGAATGATCTTTGCAACAGCAACAAAGTGTTTTGTAATTGGTAATGTCACAGCGGTAACAAAGACATCTTATGAAGTTTTTTGTTTTATTGGTAATCATATGAAACCGTTTACTGATGCAGAAATTGTGAAGGGGTGTTTATTAAATGCTTCTAATTCAGCGTTAGTGACAAAAATAAAAAAATATGTAAAAAATTGTAATTAAAAAAAATCAAGAGTTAAAATATTTTGATCGATTGTCCACATTATCCCCCTTTATCCTCATGATGTGACCCGCATGAAATTGCTAACAAATGTTTGCGGCCCGCGTGAAATAGCTGATATCTGTATGCGGCCCAGCAGAAAAAAAGGTTGAGTACCCCTGGTTTAGATTCACAATTCGGTCTAATGTACCAATTAGTTAAAAATATATTATTTAAAAATCTTATAAAAAGCATAATTGTTTTACCCCATTGTGTTGTTTATTCCGTTAATGCGCGGCAAGAAAAAAAACCCTTTATACATATAATTCCTCCGTGAGTGTGTATGTGACCGAACTCTTCCTAAACGGCTGGACCGATTTTGATGACATTTTTTGAGGGGGTTCAAATGGATTCGAGAATGGTTTAGATTCAGAATTTGGTCCGATATAGCAATTAATTAAAAAGATATTAATTAAAAATCTTTAAACACATAATTGTTTTACCCCTGTGTGTTTTTTATTCCGCTAATTCGCGGCAAGAAAAAAGAAGGAATAAGAGGGGAAAATTTTGTTATTCGCACGACCAATTATATCTTGCGTGTCCGAGACTATCGCATTTGTTTGTTTATACCCCTCAAGGATTAACCAAAAATATTGAATGGCATTACGATAAATTTATTTATTGTGCATCAAAAAATATACCTGTTATGTAAATAGCTCGAGTTTTATTTTTTTTATCATTTAATTAAAACAAGTTTAAGTTTCTGTTTAGAACAGCTTCTACTGTATTCAATTTACTCCCACGCAATTGATAGGTCGAATTGTGGTAACTGTGCGTGTGATGACGTCAGGTATTGTAATAACATTTTATAAAAATTTTCATCTAAACGGTTCAGATTGGTATAACTTATTCAAAAAAAAATTGAAATTTTCCGATTTAAGACGTGTGTACAGGACAACGTCTGTCGGGCCGCTAGTATACTTATAAATGTAGAAAGGAAAAATAACATAATACTTAACGTTTTACTTAAAAAAATGTATCTTACTTTAATCTATTTTATCCCACTGTCCTATTTAGAGGACAGCTGAAAAATATCGTGTGGAAATCATTATTTGTATATTGCAAATATTTTGACAGTTGCAACATGTATTAGCATAATCCAGCGTGAGTTACGTGTCTCACCCTTTCCTTCTTCCTCTGGAAATTCTGCTAATTCATCGCAATTTTGTGAGTGATCTCTTTGGGGTTGCAGAATTCTTTTTCAGTTTACTTTGGACACTTGGTTGGGCATTTTTTATGTAACAGTACTTTTTCGTTATGATCCCCGTGGTTAATTACAGCATTATTGTTCTTAGGTAAATTTTGGCAAATTATGTCTTAACTGCCCTAGAAATAGGACAACGAGACGATACGCATGCAATCGACGCATTCATTCTCTCTTTATAACGAAGAGTAAAATGAAAATACTAATTTCGCTTCTAGTGTTTCACCCCAGCTTAGTTATGTCAGTGCAAAGGTTTCTGAAGTTAGAGGAAACATTATAAAATAATTAAATAGTTTAGATTCAGATGAAAGCGATGTTGAAATGGCTGTATTACCATCAGATGCCAGTGAAGTAACTGGCGAAGATGAAGGGGATGAGAATGAAGTAAACACTCGTGAGATTATATTAAAAGTTGTTCCTGGGTCTTTGTAGGTTAGAAGTGGAAATAGTTTCCAGCCTGGACCGCCCACAAGCTCTAGTGTTTTGACAACATAAGCAGAAAAAAAGTTAAAAGACATCAGTCATTTGGGATGAAGAATAAATCACTGCATTATACAAAATAGGAAACACTGGTTGGCTCAACTGCAAGTCACGTGCTCAAGCAGATGGAAATTGCATCGAAAGGTAAAACTCCATCAGAGCCTTTTGAAAAGTTTTTTCCAGTGAAAGCTTACGATCTCATTGTAAAAGAAACTATGAGGAATGCAGCAGATGTAAGAAACAAACACGATTTTTCTTGACCACTGCTGACGAAATACGTGTTTTTATAAGAATTTTATTTCCAACTGGTTATTATTCATATACTTGTGAACGTGATTATTAGTGAGATGCTGAAGTCCTTGGCATTACCCTGGTGAAAAATGCCACATGTCACGAAACCTCTTCCAAAACTTGAAATCTTTGAGGACAATGGAACTGTAAGTAAGCATGCCCAGGATCTATCCTTGTAAGTAAAGCCTTTGTTTGCCATACTCAATAATAATTTTATGAAATTTGGGCACTTCTCTGCAAACACAAATAGCAGTGATGAAATGATCCTCATGTGTCATGGTAGGAATAGTTTGAAACAGTTTATCCGAGGCAAGCGTTTTGGATATAAACTTTGGACTCTCTGTGGAAGAGAAGGCTACATTTCTTCTGTCTATTGCAGTAAAACACCTGATGCAAATAACGATACTCCTCTTGGGTTGTGATGAAACTAACGGAGAATTTTATCAACCCTTCAAGTTACAATTTATATTTTGATAACTTATTTACTAGCGTTGATCTTTTGAAAAGTTTTGGTGAACAAAGTTTTCGAGCTACTGGAACATTACGAAAAAAGCGGATAAACCGCGAATGTCCTTTAAAAGAATCTATGTCTATGCGGAAGAAAGAAACAGGCACGCCTGATTTTCCATTTGACGAGAACTCTGATATTTTCCTTGTGCGATGGAATGAAAATAATCACTGTTACCACAAATTTCAGCACTTTAAAACAATTCTGTGATATGAAGAGGAGAGTAAGAGGACGCAAAGATTAAATTAATGTGAAAATGCCAAATCTGATAAATTTTTACAACAAACATATTGGTGGTGTGGATCACCATGGCTGGTTGGTTGGACTTTATTCCATTAAAATTCGTGAATAAAAAAGGCCACTTTTTATTCATTCACTGGATATGGCTTGGGTATAAACGCCTGGATAATTCGAAAAACTCTTAACGAAGACGAAGCCCTAAACTTCAAGTTCCGCAGAGATGTAACAATAGTCTATTTAAAAAACCTTTCATAAGAAAAAGAGGTAGACCTAGGATCTCGATTGTGTCTTCTTATGCAAAAGAAGACATCCTTAAAGATAGTGTTGGTTATTTCTTCCAGCAAGAAAAACAACGTCGTTGTCAAAGAGAAGGGTACAAAGGAAAACCAAAACACTCTGTGGCAAATGTTGCAAAACGCTTTGTCAAGCTCGCTTTGAGCCTTTCCACCAAAATTAGAGTGAAATTTAACTGAAAAGTGAAATATTCTCTAAACAAGAAAGTATTATTCAAATAAAGTAAAATTTTGTACTCGGAAATAGCTTTTCCTCATTAAACACAACACTGAAATATGTAAGTACAAATTTATTCCCCTTATCCCAGTGTCCTATTTAAAGGACGGGTCATGTTTCTTGTATCAAATATATAAATTTTTCCCATTTTGTTATATTTAGTTTATTTAGGTTAAATTAACTTTACAAAATATAATTCAACTCAGATTTGAATAAAATAAGTAAATTGGGATAAAACGGGTTAAAACAACAATTACTTAAAAGTAACATATACAAAATTAAATACTTCTCTTGATAATTTGTACGATTCATATATACATGCCCAAAATTAAGGCCACAAATATGTTTTTCGTCATAATTTTGAAATTCCTCCACTAAAACTGATAGAATTTGTATTTTATATATTTTGAAGCTCAGCTAGTACAATAGGAACTTTCAGTTTAAGAAAAGACATTGTTTAGCGTTAGTTTTTGTAGAACTATTAGATTGAGACAGTTCAAACTGTGATATGGTCGATCTTTGTCGACCATATCTTTGGTCTTCAGCTTGAATTAGAGGTGTGGGGTTCTCGAAATGAATCGACATTTTAGAATTCTTAATATGACTTTATTAAGAGTTTAACTTAAATTTCTAATATATTGAACAAACTTATATTAAGTGAGAATAAACCAAAACACGTAGAAGTAGCTAAAACAGATCGCGCAACTTGGATCACTTATCTAAATAATTATATTATCCGCTTACTTTCAATTCTAATAATATTACGAATTCAGATATCAAATAATCTGTCCTACTTTGAATTACGCAATGGTTCAATCACTTTCAGAGAGACAGATCGGCGCGCGTGCAATAGTATGCACCTTGTAGTAATGGCTAGAAATCCATGAATCTTTGGTAGGCCGTCAAATTATCCTTCTATCTTTTCCAAACAGAACTTTCTCTAAATTGCCATCCCGCTTACTAAAACTTCTGCTCTTTTAAAGGCTATCTTATTTGCATCTACACTTGCATTTCACTTCTTGGATTTGGGTTGGAAAAGATTTGCCACTAATCTTGGCCGTCAAAGAACCCAGAGGTTATGTTACAGAAAAGACGCGTGAGCCCGTCACAACCCCCTCCAAGAAGCAAAACGGGATTTATTCGAGGGTCTAAATGGCCCTTAAGAAATAACGTGCCTAAATTTTTATTTCGGAATCTTCTCACTTTCTAAGTTTTATTTAAATTTTAACCTTGAATCCTCATTTTAACTATTAATTTTCAATATTTAACTGAAACTTTAATTTTCTTTATTCATCTTAAAATTTAAATTTAATATTCCTCCTTAATTTGAACTCTTGACAGCCACAAAAAAATTTTACTAAATTTAAACAGCCCAACATTAAAATTTTTGCATTTTAATCATGGCAGTTCTCCTTTTACTATGTTGGTATCCTCATCAAAAGGGGAGGGAGGGGGAAAAAACCATCCTTGATTTGGGATAAAAAAAAACAGTCCGCATACCCTTAAACTAACTTAACCTTTTCACTTAAATTACTATACAATCCCATGTCTTCCATTGCTTTTCCATCCATTTGAGATTAAAAAGGGGTTTTGGACTTGGTTTTAAAATTGGAATTCAGTGTTTACCCTGAAAAAAAAAACCTTTTTTGGGCAAAATCTATATTCACATAATACCAGTATGTTTCTAATTTTTATGTATTATATATACTTTTTAAATTCCCCAAAAACTTATGTATACATTGCATCGGGTTTCCCCAAAAACTCCCCATAGTCGCACGGTTAATTTAGTTAGTAACCTCCCTACGCCGCTTTTCCCCGAACCAGATGTACTTTATGGAAAAAACATATATATAAAACAATTAAAAAACATTTTTCAATAAATCATTAAAACAAATAACCAAAGGTTGTGCATCTCAAGAGATACATCAAAAAAAATCATGATTAAAATTTTTTTTATCAATTAAAAAAAAAATTTTAAAAAGTCAAATGTTAAAAAAAAATATATATATATACACTCATTGTAGTGTAAACTTTTTTTTGGATTTTTTTAAACACCCCCCGAGATTTTCCTTTTTTGTTTTTTTCCCCACCACTTGGGGAAAGAACATAAAGGGAAATCAACCCTTTGTTTTTATGGCTTGTCTCCTACTAGGACTTCCATGGGAGTGCTTTTTTTTCGCTCCTCTTCTCATTTGGGTGCTCTTTGATCCGTATGTTGCCTGATGTAGGGTCTGTAGTTTTTTTTTGGCTTTTCCTAACTTGTTTGACTTCCTCCATTGGCCGGTCGGGACTCCTGGTCCTGTTTCTTGCGTGGTCTAAAGTTGCTATATCTTGAACCACTTCCTTTCGGTTCTTCTTCCTATTTATATAAATATTACCTGATGACAAGGGTTTTTTTATTTATTTTATTGGGTCCGCGTTTCTGACACTTTCTTTGTGGTCCCGCCAAAGACCTTCGACCGTTTAACCCTATCTGGACGTTTTCTTTAATTCTTTTTTTTCTGGAAAAGAGCTAGGTAGTGATTGATAATGATCCTTTATCGGCCCAATCCATTGTTTCTACATTGATTTGACTTGAGATTTATCCCTTTTTCCTCTAACTCACGCTTTACCTCGCCCCTTTCTTCTTTTTTTGGACTCATTTGATCTTCGATGTTTTTTCCAACTACTCTTTTCCCCTAACGTAAACAATGCTATCCGGCGACCTGTTATTCTCAATCTCATCACTTTTCCTATGACGATATATTCTTACTTGATCAACTTGACGTTAAACCCTTTTTTTCCACCTCCATATTAAAAAATTTTTATTTTTTTTCTAACACTCTATACGGACCTTCAAATTTTTGTTTAAATTTGGCGCATTTTTTTATTCGCGGGAACTTAAAGGGTGTGTTTCTAATAAGCCCCAGTCATCACCTTAATTTGTACACCCCGCCTCCCTCTATTATTTTTTTCCCCCTCTTTCATGTTTTTTTTTTTGTTTTCGTTTGTTATATTTTTTTAATATTTTTTTACCAAATTCATTTCCCTTTCCCGAAACCAACAATTTTTGAAATGGGGTAATAAATTTTCGCCCCAAAAAATAACTCCGCAGGGGTTTTTCCTTTTTCTGTCACTGCGTTGAAAAACCAAGCAAACTCACGAAAGAATTGGTCCCAAGTATCTGTGGTCATTTTTTTGCAATCATTTGCACCAGATCTCGATTTCGCGTTCGGTTCTATTTGCCATAGGTCTATATGCAAAGTCTTCAAATGCCTTATGCCTAATCTTTCCTTAAATGTTCAAAAATTTGGGATATAAATTGGAGACCGTTATCACTTTTTAATTTTATTGGAGCTCCAAAACGGATATAAAATTATAAAAAAAAGTACCCTATTATAGAGCCGAGGCCTTTTTTCAGAGGTATAACTTGACCCCATTTGCGAAAGTGGAAATTACTAAAACATATCGATTACGTCTCATCGATGTAGGATCAGATCTAACAAATCTAACGTAACTATCTCATTTGGAAATTTGATACAAAAAGGTTTAATCGAACAGTGGTAACGCATTTTTAAAATTATTAAGGCTATATGGCATGTAGGAATATTGATCAATAAATTTTCTCATATAGGGGAAATAAAAACGCCCCGTTTTTTAATAAAATTCAAATCTGCCAAAATGACCTGCGATTGGTTGTTATGGAATTCGCGAAAGATTTCATTTTTTAAAAAGACTTTGGAATGTATACACGCATTTCCCCTAACGACGTTGCTGTTTCGACAAAACACAAGCCTTCTAAACGGAAGTCGGGACCAATTCTCACATATCGCCCATTAACAGAGTTATCCCGTGTTTTCTAGATATTATAGATTGACCTAATTCTGGGTCTTTTTTGCTCTGTTTTTAAATGTTTCCCACTTACGTTCTGATTATTGCACAATTAACTTTTTTCTCCCATTATACTTTTAACCGGGTTTGTAGATAAAATATCTGCCACCACATTTTGAGTTCAGGTCTTGTTCCCATTCTATATTAAATTCCCTAAATTTTAGTGCCATCTGATCATCCTATTCGAAAATTTTTCCATGAGTTAAAACCCTTTAAAACACGTGATCTGTAATAACTTTAATACGCATTGATCCAAAATGTTCGGAATTTGTTCAGTGCCCATACTCCTAATATTCTTTTTGGTTTTCCGTATAATTCCTCCCCGGTTTTTCAGAGTACGGCAAAATTCTGGTCTTTGTTCTTGATTTAGAACTGCTCCCAAACCTATTGAACTTGCATCTGTAAATAACCGAAGGACTTGTTGAACTCCGGCAATTTTAAAAATGGGGCCTTTTTTACGCCGCCTTTCCGGAATGCCTTCTGCGCCTCAGTGGGCCAGACGAATTTTTTAATTTTCGTTTAAGATTATAAAGGGGGTCCAAAAAAATCAGAATAATTTTAATAAATTTCTACCACTGGGACATACCCAAAAAATTGGGCACCCCTTTTTTTGTTCCTGGGAGTTTCATCTCTGTATGGCTCGAACCTTTGTCTCATCGTTTTTACTCCTTCCTTTCTAATAATTTAAACCTAAATACTTCAATTCATCACACCCAAATTTCATTTATTTATTTAATGTCAATCCTGCATCTTAATAACTAAAAAAAATCCCCAAATCCAACATGGTGGTGAACGATGGAGACGTAAAATTACATCTCCATATAAACACTCACATACTTCCCTTTCCCCGGGTTTCGGATTGGTCAACCTTCTGAAAAATTTGGGGGCCGCCCCCGATAACCGAATGGTATACCCGGGAAAAGCGTAAGTGCCCTTTTTCTACGAATGCAGTCTTAACAATATCCTGGGGTTTACTGCCATTTGAAAGTATCCCCTTCTTAGTCAAAAAGATTGCATTATTGTCGTATGGGATATTCGTTATTAAAATTATTAACGGTAAGGGGGAGCGTGGGTACTTAGTGATCGAATTTGTTTTCTATTAACCGAAAAACTATATGCTTCCGGGTTATCCCGGGGTAACCCATTATTTTTCTTACATAACACAACCAGTGACCCTACGGGGATTAATTGGAACAATTGTTTCTTCTCTTAACATTTTTTTAATATGAAAAACTTTTCGCTTGCTTTTTCCGATCATACCTGTAGGGCCTGGAAACTACTGGTGGACTATCTCCCGTATCAATTTCATTATAAAAAATGGTGCCGTTTGTCGGGGAAAAGTCCCCCTTTAAAAATACTAAACAAATTTTTTAATTCCTGATTTTTTTTCGTCCAACTTTGTCTTAGACAGATCTATTTCAACATTTTATCTTAACTGTTCAACCACCCTCTCTATCGGGAATGGGATTCTTCAACGATTTTCGATCAAAGTCTAAAACAATCTTTTTATCCCCTTATGAAATCAACTCCAAGAAACATGGGTATTCCCAAAACCGTCAACACATGAAACGACCAAAGGTTTTAAAAAATTCCCCGGGTCGAATAATCAATTTACAATTCCAATATTTTGACATTTCGCTCCTTTTTGGGGTCCCGCTCCGATTTTTACTTGTTTTTAAAAATTATTTTTTTTATATTTCCTCCGATATAAATGATTTATCCGCTTCGGTTCCCATAACGCTTTAAATATGTGTTATTTAATAAAATAGGAACATATGGAAGTTCCACGGGTGATATACATATCGGAGAAAAACAATTTGGGATTTTCACTGCCCATTCCTTTTTATTATTTTGAACTTCATTAACTTTC
The DNA here is from genome assembly GCA_019973955.1 of Trichonephila inaurata madagascariensis. Lineage (NCBI taxonomy): Eukaryota > Metazoa > Arthropoda > Arachnida > Araneae > Nephilidae > Trichonephila > Trichonephila inaurata. The sequence goes on along the minus strand of BMAV01024370.1, from coordinate 42,893 downwards.
AAAACATTCAATCGTCCCCTTTTCATCCTATCGCCTCGACTGAAATTCTCCCTCGAACCCCCATTTCTGCGGTCTCCCATTAAAATTTTCATTTTGATTTTTTTTCGAAATTGGTATCCCCTTTTGTTGAATCGATAATTTTCGAAATCTATTCCTACTCTCGAACCATTTATTACTTTGACGGCCATTCTCATAAGTACCTCCAGAATCATTTCTGCCATTTTTGGTCTACGCCCAATTTCGAATTTTTTGTTTTTGGGTTATCATCAAAAAATTTGACATCCCATGGGGTTTTGACTCCCCTCTTTCGACATTATCACTCTTCTGCGAACCCCCTTTTAATTTGTAAGAATACCCCCTTTTTCAAATTTACTTTTATTTCTAAAAAATTGTACCGGCTGCGGATTCCGGACATCCAATAGTCCTGGGCTTGTGGTTCGGGTCTAACAAAAAGTGATCTACCAGTCCCGCTGGGACATCCAATTCTAAACCCTTGTGGATTTTAACAAATCGTAAACAAAACCCTTGGTTCACTTTCTGTGATGCAAGAAACCTGGCTTCTAAATCTTTTTTTTTTTTCGCGGGGGAAACTTTCCTAATTCTGCTTTAGCTGCGCGTCCCTGGCGGTATCCTGCACAACACTGACCCCAAAATCTGATCCAATATTGAGCCCCTTCCCCGGGGAAAGACCTTTCAAATAAGCCCTCTAAAATCCTAGGTATTTCTAGTAATTTTTTTTTGATTCTCTATGGCCTCAAGAAATTCCCTCACGTTCTCGGACCCGAAAAACACATTTCGGGAAAATACCAAACCCCTTGTTTCCCAAACCGAGTCATATAAATTAAATCGGTTCCGGGTTTGTGATATGTTCGTCTTTGTCGACCATATCTTTGGTTTTTGCGTGAATTAGAGGGTGGGGGTTTTTGAAATGAATCGACATTTTAAATTCTTAATATGACTTTATTAGAGTTTAACTTAAAATTTCTAATATATTGAACAAACTTTATTAAGTGAGAATAAACCAAAAAACGTAGCCGTAGCTAAAACAGATCGCGCCCTTTGGGTCCCTTATCTAAATAATTATATTATCCGCCTACTTTCAATTTTAATAAATTTCAATTTAGATATCAAAAAATCTTTCCTTGTTGCCCGGGTTTAATCCTTTAGAGAGACGATCGGCGCGTCAATAGTATGCACCCTGTAAAGGAAGGAATCCGTATTCTTTGGGGGCTAAATTTCACTTCTATCTTTTCCAAACAGAAAATTTTTCTAATTTCCATCCCTAACAAAATTTCTTTCTTTTTTAAAGGGCTATTTGCATTCACTTGAATTTACTTTTGGTTTGGGGTTGAAAAAAATTTCCTAATTTGGCCCTCAAAAAACCCCGGGTTTGTTTCAGAAAAGACGTGTAACCCCTCACAAAACATATGAAAATTTTGCCCCCGGTTTTGTGAATATACCATTAAAACAAACAAAAAAGTTATTTGCGGGGAGGGTTTTCGAATTGTTTGCAGTGCCCTTTCATCCTTTTGGGGAAAATTTTAAAAAAATTTTTTTCGCCTTTACAAAATAAGCTTTTGCTAAAAGCTAACAACATTTATATAAACCGTACAAATTCACAAGAAAGTAAAAAATTTTGTATTTGTTACTTTAAGTAATATATATTTTAAAAATTACTTTTAAGTAATACGATAATTATCATGTTATTTTTCGTATTTAAAATTTTTTAAATTGGAAAATTAAAATGTATTTTTTAAAGATTTATTTCTTCCATCACCCATTTCAAAAAGTTTAAAAGTCATTAGAAAATAGTCACTATTTTCCTCCTACTATCCGTCGAAATTAGCATTCCCCGGAACGTCTGCGTGAGGGGTTTCCGGGGAAAAAAACCCTTTTGGGCCCCAAACCCAGTTTTATTCCCCAAGAACTGGTATAAACTTTTTAGTGTGGCCCGTATATTGGCATCCCAAATTCCCGGGAAAATTTTTGATGCCCAGTTTCCCCCTGGAGGGGGGCCGAGCCTGAAGATGAAAAAATTGTTTTTTTGGCAGCCGCCGAATGGACACTTAAAAAGGTTTTTTACATGCCGAATAATATACGAAGGGCCCGTTCATGCCCCTGTCAATTTTTTGCATCATGAAAATCCACCGAGATGGGTTGGGGTCAAACCGAATTTTTGTGTGGTGCAGATGGCCTGCGAAAAAAACACCCCCCCAGTCGGCATTGCTGAATTGTGGAGAGTAAAAAAAAAGAGCACGGCAATGAATAAAAAAATGAAAAAATGTTTTTTTTAAATGAATGCTCAATTATAAATAGATTTAAACGAACTGTGTGTGTGTGTGTGTGCAATTGTAATCCCACAAATTAGCATTTATTATTAATGTTAAATAATGAAAAAAATTTTTAAATTTCGAAAAAGAATAAGTGTGTTTTTTTTTAGTTTTTAAAAAAAGAAAGATTTTCCCAAATGTTTTAACTGGGGAGCAGACCCCATTCATACAAGTTTTTGCGCGGGGGTGACGGGTCCCCCCAAAGATTTTACAATTATTTTATTGTCACAAAACATCAAATTTCCCAGTGAATAATTTAACGAAGAAAATATACTTACCTACTTTCTACCTTTTTCATTGATAATTTGAAAAAAATTTCCCAAAGAACCGAATTAAAAAGCTGGTAGCGACCTTAATAAAGGAACAAAATCACAGAAACTTTCATGAACGTTACGGAATGATTCTGCAAGCAAAAATGTCATATGTTTTTCAAATTTTTGTAGTTTGTACCCAGTGGGGCGCTCCGGTTTAAAAGTTTAATCTATTAAAAATATGAATGTTAAGTTCTAAAATGAATTATATAAAACGTTTTCCCCACATCATGCTTTATACGTTTCAGAAACTCATAAAAAAAAATATTCCAAATAATCCCTTTAAAGTGTTTTTCTGCTTTTCAAAATGTCATATAATCTTTTTATAGAGCATTATTTACAACTTCCCTAAATGAAAAATAAAGACATAAAAGGAATGAACAACCATATATTGTTTAAGGTCAAAAACAGATGATTTTTTTTCTTTCTAGAATTTTTCTGGGTCTGGGGTTTTTTCTTTTCTCTGAAATGGTATTTTAGATTTAAAAAAGAAAACTCAGTAAAAAAAACTTACCCTGGGTTACAGCAAATCAAAAATTAGCTATCTGATCCTATTTATTTTTAAGGTGATAGATTGGAATTATCGAAATGAAACGTTTGTGGTAATACTAATAAATTCTATCGTGTAAATGTATTTTTTTATGTCAGAAAATATTTTCTTTTCTTATTCAGGAAATTAATTTTTTTGTCTTTTTTTTTTCGATATGCTGCGCCCCCGTGTTTTTTCGCGCCCCCGGGGGGGGGCGCCCCCAAATTTGGGAAAAATGGTTTAGATGTTTCCAAAAAAAACGTTGGCAGACTCAAGCGAAGTCTCAAGTGGAGGTGGGTCGATGGCTGAAAGGGGCCCGAAAGGGATCTCCCGCTTACGGAATCAATTCCAAGCAAGTTGTACTGTCACCAGGAAGTTTGAAGGCGCACTGAACATCGACAAGAACAGGACGCTATTTTGGGATTAAGCCAGACGACATAAGTGGACAACGGCTCCTCAGCTTGCTCTTGAAATTGCTGCTGTGTCAGCCGTAAAGACAGGATATTGTGGAACTGAAAACATCAGCTGTGGACGTCTTTTCAGGGATGAAATGTACCAGACAAAGGGATTCTCGTCGAGTCTTCACCTGGAGAGAAAATGTGTGACGTAACAAAACTCGACAGATTGGGTGGCAAAAGAATCCTTGTGTGGTATTTCATAGTGTTGGGCCGTCGTACACCACTGTAAGTTTTCGATGCGCGTACTGTCAACTCACAGCGCTATAGAGATTTGATCCTGGAAGCCTACGCGAGGGTTTCTTGATGCTATGGGCCAGGGCTACATTTTTATGAATGATAACGCGTGGCCACATAGAACTCACATTGTTGATGAGTTTCATGAAAGTGCGGATATGCGAGGTAGGAATTGACACTCACAGTCTCCGGATCAGAATTCTATTGAACATGATTGGGACGGTTTAGGAAAAGCCTTTTCTCAGCGTAACTCCTTTCCCAAGACCCCTTCCCCCAGGATTTAAAAGTCCAGCTTTTGAAAAAAGGGTATTTGTTGCCACAATTACTTATTAGCACCCTCATAAACATCATAGCATCTTGTTGTGATGCTTGTATAGCAGTTCCTAGTGGTCCCACTCCTTATGAGACAGATTTTTCCTGAGATAAATGATTTATCTTTGATTCATGATTTCATACTTTTTGATATGACTTGTATTTTAGTTCACAATTAAAATCTCTACCATTTTGTTATGTTGCTATATTCTTTTTGATATTGTAATATGTCTCTGTGCCAAATTTTACGGCAACACAGTAAATACTTAATCAGTTATCACAGATTTTATGCCTGTGACCTTAATTTTGGACATGAGTGTAAGTAAGGTCGTATTGCAACTTTAGCGTCAAAGTACTTTATTATTGGATTCAGCATATTGTTATTGTATGGGAGGGGGGAGGATGGAAATTATGATTAAAAGTGTGGTCGCAAATATTGAAAGTTTGAGAACCATTGCTTTAATTTTTAAGATTGGATTTTTAAATTTGTATATTTTATGTTTTTGTGGTTGAAATTTTTAAACACATTTTAATACAATTTTAATATTTAGGCAAATGTTTGGCGTAGTTTATCCAAAATTGGCTCCAGTGAACTCCATACTTACTCCCATTTTTCGTCACTTGACCACTGTTCAAAATTACGAGGTCCGTCGCCAAAAGCCCTCGTGTAGTTGAATAGTGTTACGTTAATATTCACTCACTCACTCACATTTTTTCATTTATCACTTATAGCCTTATCTGACTTGGTCCCCCCTCCTACAAATTCTGTATGCTTCTCTTTCTATTTATATGATAGTTCTTTTACATTTAGATTAAAATTTTATCCTTTACTATTGAAAATGTTTTCCCGCAAATTTTTTTAGATACATTTTAACACCATCTTTAATTTTTTAACAAATTTTTTAACAAATTTTTGTCGCAGTTCAGCCTAAATCAGCTCTTACTCCAATACACTCATTCAATAACTCGAAAATTTGCCTCCTCCACCAAAATCTATAAGTGTTTCTTTTTAAAATCGAAATTTTTTGTGCCTAATTTAATCTTTTATTTCTGTACCATTCACAATAATTTTAGTATTTTAACACTGAAGTGCCACTAAATTAGGGATAGCAAGGAAATGTAAATTGTGTAGCGTTGCGCATCATTTATGCGCAAGTAAGAGTGCTTGTGGTAGCTGCATATATAGCATGTACTGCGGTTGTTCTAATTAGTTGTTGGAATTGCCAGGATGGGTAAACTGTCTGATTTAGACGCCTTCGATCACGGACAAATCGTAGGTGCTTGATGATAGGGCCATTCAATTTCCGAAATCGTGAGACAGCTATTTCCAAGGTTGACAGTGTCAAGAGTATACCAAGAATACACGGATGGTAGACAAAACACTAGCGATCGGACAAACTGCAAAGGACATTTAGCCTTGACAGTGCGTGGGTAGAGATGGCTCAGGCGTATTGTACGTAGCAAGCGAAGCCAAACATTAGCTCAAATTAATACCCAGTTGAATGACGGTGACAGTCGTACTGTCAGTAAATGGACTGTGCAACGCTCGCTTCATTGTATCGGTTTCGGGAGCCGTCGACCAACGAGAATATCATTTCTCAATGCTCGTCAATAGGCTGCACGTCTTGTCTGGGCAAGAGAGCGCAGAGACTGGAGTGTAGAGGACCGGAAACGAGTAGCATGGGGTGATGAATCTCGATTCCGACTACTTAAAGCCGACAGGAGGCTGAGAATATGACGTCAGGCTCATGAAGCCATGGATCCTGCATGCCAGGTTGGAACTGTACAAGGGCATGGTGGCTCAATAATGGTCTGGGGTATTTTTTCGGGGCACTATTTAGAATCTTTGATGAGTATACTAACCTCCCTCAATGCAATTCGGTGCGTAGAGTTCCTGGGTGATCACATCCACCCGTTTATGCTGTTCTGTTGTCCACACGGTAATAAAGTTTTCCTAGCAAGACGAATGTACCTCTCACAAGTCTCGGTTGGCAACTGGCTGGTTGGATGAGCATTCTTCTGACTTTTTTGTGATAAATTAGCCACTTAGAAGCCCAAACTTAAAAAATCCTATTGAACATCTTTAAGATGTTTTGGAAAAAAGCTTGAAAGACCATAACACAGCACCAACGAACATTACTGAATTATGGACAGCTATAACCAATATTTGGCAAGTCATTCCCATTGAACGTTTCCAGAAACTTGTTGAATCTGTGCCTCACCGTATGGCAGCCGTTATCAAGGCCAGAGGAAAGAAAAATGTTTATTTAATGTACGTACCAAACTTTTAGCTTCTATGTTTAATACCTTCTGAGAAGAAGTGCATTAAATGCTCTATTTAACAATGTTGGTATAGGGAGTATTGATATTTTTTAATAAGTGTTTGGTAGAGGTTAACAGTAACTGTTTTTTTTTTGCCATATTATTCCTAGAATCTCTCACTCAGACATGAAAAGTCTCCCCACCCCTGTTTCGTTAAACACTAGTTACGCTGCTGATAACGGTATGAAATATTTTAATAATTATTTTTTGTTAAGAAACAGCGCGCTACTCTGCAACAACTTACTTCTTAACTGCAGTGAAAAATATACATTTAAAGTTTTTGTAAATGTTTATTGCATCACATAGCGATAGAGAAGCAAATGCAATACGTTCTAAATAATAGATGTGTGACATCCTCCATCTTTCTGAAGCTATATTGAAATTACAAGAAAAAAATGTCGGCGAGGTACGGTTCTGAAAGAGGACTTGATAATGGTTTTTTTTCCCAAACACAAGAAGTTCTGCGTTTTTTAAAATATAAAAAGAAATTTAAAAACTTGTTAAAATAATTTTTATTTCATTCAGTCAATCATGTCTTAACATCCGGGGATCTGATTCTTAAAAGTGCAAGTAGATGTAGTCTCATCGAATGCGGCGTCTTCCCCGCAAGAGTACTTGTGTTTGGCAAAATCCTGTCCCTCTTTCACGCAGAAGTAGAAAATGGAGCAATTTTGGGGGTCTCTAAAATACCCATCCTTGGTACACCGGAACCCGGTACCTGGATTCGAAGTAACCACCACATCAGGCTTTTTGGTCACTTCATCGGGGCTGATTGTTGGCCGGTTGACGGCTCCGTTCAACTTGGTAGCGATGGTAGTCAGCAGGGGGTACTTGCCTTGTCCACACTTTCCGCGGAAATCGTCTGTTTCCAAAGACCAGATCATGCCACCGCCAAGTTGCTCTTTGATCAGGTAGTCTACCTACAAAGTGGAAAAATCTCTTCAACCTACTGTGATATCGAAGCACAAAGAAATGCTTTCCAACATTGAAAAAAAAAAAAACTGTCTTAAGATTCGAAATCTCACAAAACCCTGATGGTGATTTTTGGCGAAGTACTATAGTTATCATTACATATTTTCACTTTCACGAGGATTTTATATCATCAGCACGTACCTATTTAATTCTTGGAAGTTCTAAATAACATCTCTAATAATTATTCCTGCAACTTTAAGTACAAGGGAAAGCTAAGAGCGTATAAAAGTCATTAAATGAGCGGTCACCAACCTTTATAACTTCCTAAGTCACTCAATGCATTGGACGGATGGCTTCTATTAATTTAGAAAAATAAGCTAAGTACATTTTTTTATATTTTAATAATCAGAAAACTAGTTTATTAATGTGAAATAAACCCAATAAAGGTAAAAAGTTATAAAATAATGAAATACTTTTTAAAAAATGAAAAATTTAAATTTAAGAATTACAAATTTTTAATATAATGTCCTAATATTTCTGCGAAATAACAAATTTTTTCATGGCCCATCGGTTAGAGACTGCTGGCTAAAACTACTAACATTCTATTTTCAGAAAATAGAAAATTTCTAGATTTTTCATTTATTTGTACGATGTTGTGAACATTTTCTTTATTTCCTTACAATTTCTTGCACCATAACTGTTAGTTGCTCTTCTCTAAGATATAATTTGGCGAAGCACATCGTGTGTAATATCAATCGCTGACAGCATTTGACTATTTTTTAGAGCAATTTCTCGAGGCTGTTTTGTTTATAATGCTTAAAATTTAAAGAATAATGTTTCAAGATTCGATATGAAGATCCTGTTTTTGTATTATAAGCGTGCATTGTCATTGAAGAAGTCTTCTGTAAAATCTCCTTGTCGTTCCTGTTTTGCTCTTTTCCACAGTTCATCCGTTATGCTTCGAGTTTCTTTTTAGAAATAATTCTTTTCAGCAGACCCAAGTCCCGATGGCTCAAACGTAGGTGATTTTTCAGAAATATATATTGAAAAAGTAGGCATGCAACATTTGAATCACACAGTTTTCATTTTTTCTAGAATACAGAGGTAATTTTCCCTTTGTTTTGATGTGTCTTCACTCTATGAAAGTCGTTGAGATAAAGAAATGGAATTTTTTATGCAAATTTCGGATGTTAAATTTCTTGGATTGTATGGCAAGTATGATGTTATTTATCAATCCTCTAAATTTTTACTTTCCCATTGTTAAGATAAACTTGTTATAAATATAGAGTTTTTACTGAATTTTTCTTTTCATTCAGAGAACCAGGTTTGGACATTTTTTTCTCCACATCTTTTGGTAGTAAATCTTTTTTGGCTGCATATCCTTAGCTAAGCCAATAATGAGCTATCTCGCGATACTCTGTTTGTAAACTAATCTGGGGTAATGTTCTTTAAAGTTTTGTTGAAAGATTAACAACTACCTCCTAAAAAAGGAAGCAAAATTTTCTCGGCACCAATCCCATTGAGAGCGAGGGGTTGCATTCGAGAGGGGGCCCTTGTTTGGAATTCAGATGGTATGCTAATCTTTTCAGGCTTACAGGTCAATGCTTTAGGATTATTTAATTTAGTATTTTTACTAGGTCTCCTACCTAATATTTGAAAATTGTTAACTTGATTATTTGTGATTATTTTTAAGTGTTTTGTGCCGTGTTAACTACTCCTATTTTTAGGTCGGTATCGAGTTATAATCCTTCGATGGAATCAGAGCTAAGTGTAATATTTGCAGGGGGTTAAAGGGGTTTTATAAGGGGGGCTATGAAGTAAAATTTTAAAAAAAATAATTTGGGGGCATTGTAAATGGGTTTTTTATTATGAGGTCTTTTCAATTTAAAAAGAAAAATTTTAATATACGGAAAACCCCATTTCCCTTTTCGGGTTTTTTTCCCAAATTTAGAGCAATTTCACTTACGGTGGGATAATTTTTTTAAAAACATTTAGGTTTTTTCAGATTCTAAAAGGTTTGAGGAGGGCCCTTTTTTCCCAATTTTTACCCGTGGCATTTAAATTAACATTTATGGCATTCAATTTTTTAAATTTTAAATTTTTTTAAAAAAAATCCCCTTTTGTTTTACCTAAAAAAAAATTTCGAAAATGGATTTGTTTAGTATGCAAATTTTTAAAAGGGGGAACCTGTTATTTTTCCCGAATTATAAAAAAATCGTGAGAAGTTTTTTAAATTTCTTTTTTTTGGTGAGAAGAGGTTTCAGCGTGGTTCCAATCTCCCAAAAAAAAAAAAAAAGGAAAAAAAAAACGGAAAACCAAAAACTAAACAGAAAAGATTTGAGGTTAAACCTGACAAGATTGATACCAAATTTTGAAAATTTGTTATTGTAGAGCACCAGACTCATCCCTCCCGTTAAAATCATTTATTTGTTGTTTAGTGATTTTATTTAACAGTTATTTTATGTATTAAATAACTTTTAATAAATTAACATGTGCTTTTAAATTTTAAACACTATACTTCATTACAATTAGAAAATTAATTCTTTCAAAGTAGTAGTAATACCAGCTGTCAAAAAGATATTTAAGTTGATAAATTTGCAGAAATTCAATATTAATTAAGAAGGGGTCTACCCCAAACCGAAAATCATGCCAAGGAGTCTATGAGACAAAAAAGTTTGAGAGCCTCTGCTTTAAAGGGATCCATTTCCATTGAACTATTTTTTTTTGTTTTTGTTAAATAAATCGACTTGTCCAACACATTTTCTACTAACGAAGTTTTTTAAAGGAAAAATGCCTTTTATGAAGTTTTTACAAAATTGGAGATGAGCATATTTCAAGTCTTTAATTTTTTGTTTATGATTTTTTTATTGCTGCTTAAGCTCTCATATATATATAAGTAGGGAATTTACACTTTCATTTATTCTAATACATATACGTTTAATTTTAATGACATCGGATGAGTGTATCCAGAGAGCTTATCCCCCTCCGAGCTTTACTCAAGTAGAACGCTATGAACAAATTTATCAAGATATCATCCCTTCCAGCCTTCAATTCTGGTAAGAATTCTATAGAAAAAAATAAAGAATCTTCTTTCTTTTTTTTTTTCTTTTTTTTTCTTTCTTTCTTTCTTTCTTTTTGAATTTTTTATGCAGGTGCGAGACTTTGTTTTTAAGAAACTGTTACACAGATTCAACAGCTTCTTTCATTGGCTTCACTTCTCTTCTCTTCTCTTTCACTTCCTTAATGTGACTATAGTATTACTTTGTGAATTTTAAATCTTTGAAATAATTGCGTGAAAATATATTTTATTAAAGAATGAGAAGTCGTCACATATTAAAATAATTGTCTCAAGTAAAATGACATTTTGGGTTTTTCAAGGATTTCTTGATTAAATAACGAATATTCCAACCTTTAGGCCTTTATTAGTTGATTTCACAAGAGGCCCTCAACTATCGTTAGCATTAACTTTCTATGAATAAGGTCACACATAAGATATTAATTTGAAAAAAGAAATGCTATAAATAAAGGGAAAACATGGCATAATTTTAATTAGTATTAAGATTTTTCAAATTTCTTTTAAATACATAATATTACTCAAGTTTTATGGATTATTAGAGATTTCCTCCAAAATACGATTTTTATCTATTTTTTCTTTATTTAAAACCTTTTATGAACATATTGAACCATCTCCTATGTAGCTATTATGTATAAGTAGATCACTATGCGCAGCCTGAAGAGAAGGGGAAAAAAACCGTAAAGGTTAAACTTTTTAAGGCATTCCGAGGACTGTGCAACATTGGAGGAAGAACACACTGCCTGTATTAACCCTCTAAGCGGTCTGCACGTAAAGTCTTGCCATTCTGGAGATACTTCAAAAATGCACCGCACGTATTTTTTTTTGCCGTCAGGGTTCTCAAAAGCGGTTGAGCCGTATTTTTAAGAATGCGGCTTGACCACTTTTGTGAATCTTGCTTAAAGGCAGAAAAAGCATCTCTGGAATGACGGGATTTTACGTGCAGACCGCTTGGAGGGTTAAATAACACTGTATGAAGAGGATAATCGCCTGCTTATGGTTGAAACTCAAAAATATCTGTCTCGTCAAAAGTATTTCCAACTTTCGTGGTGTGTTTAAATTTTAAAATTTTTTTACCAATATTAATCTCTTTATTTTTTATTCAATTGACTCTAGAATGATAATTGAAAAAAAGCTATGAATTCCATCTTACCTTAATGCCAATGCTCTTCACGTTGTCGTATCCAACCCACTGGTTTCCCTTCGCTGCGTAGGGAGCTTCGACTTTGCTCAGGAATACTTCTTTCCACTCGCTGTCTCTGCAAATCTAGCACAGAGGGAAAAAACTTGAATTTGATAATGGAACATGAATAGAAATTTTCATTGATTTGCTGTTTGAATCATGTGATCTACTGATATATACATTTTCTTATAAATATCATCTTAGCTAAACAAAACAAAAAAGTAAAAAAATCATTAAGATATTTTGACCAGAAAAGAAAATGAAAGCTATAAATGCACAGCCGAGCTATACTAATGTCAGAGGATAAACTTCCTACAAGTCCTTCAAATCCACTCTATGTGTGGCTCACTAAAATTAAAAGGCTCTATTCGCATCACATAAGCTCCCTAAAAAGAGAAACATGAAAGCAAAAATGAGTTAGAATGATTTGCACACTCAAATGCATAGATTAAAATCTTACGACAAACTTTCAGCGAAATTTATATCTTTTGAGATTAAGGGTGGTGTTTTAGTGAAAGAATTTGAAAATACTCTGAGCACTCCAAAAAGTTGGTTTAACATTCTTTCAACATTCGACTCTACCGTACAATTAGAACTTCTTATAGTTCTATCAAGAGAAAGAAAGTAAAAAGAACGTATGTGATGCAAATAGCGCTTTTTAATTCATAGTTATTCGATTGTATGCTTCATCATCTTCGTTCTTTGAAGCAACGAGAGGGCTATTGGCGGTGGACATCAGTCAGGTGACATGGACGACAACTGAGGAAGCACATCTCTCTTCAAACTTCCCCCTATACCAACGTGAGGGCTTAGACTTTGACAGATTAAATGTGCATCATCCATTTACTCGGTGGTTTCAACAAACATATCCAACAAAAATCTCCAACAAACATCACACAAAAATCTCCAACTCAATTGATAACTCACCAAGTTGACAACCCCGATTTCCTATGTGTCGTACGCGCTGAATTGACAACCATGTGCTTCGTCTCATATAATGTCGCCAATACGGTTGCGATGATAGGTACAGTGGTACCAGGACTAGTAATTCACGAATTCGTGACCCTGACCACTCAGCTACCGCAGCCTAGTGATGAAAACTTGACGAATTTATCATTGGTTATTAGAAATGGTCATTATGTATTGGGGTTTTATTGCATGTCGATTCTAGGTAAACACAAGAGGGGCTAAATGATATTGAAGTACAGGTGGACTGACTTAGTTTAAAATTAAGACACACATTAAAAGAGAATTAAAAATTGATGAGGTATTAATTTACATTTTAGTAATTGGAAATACAAAAGAAAAAAAATTAAAGGAGAATTCAATATTATAAAAATGTTGCTCACTTCATTGTAACCAAGCATCCCAGGTTCCTTGGTGAGAGGTCCGGCCTTTCCAGGGCCGGTGGTGGGGGCTCCGAGTCCGTTCTTGGAGGCATCGGCCAGGGTGAAGGACCTGCCGTACGTTCCCATTCCCAGGATCACCTTGTTCTTGGGAGCACCGCTTTTCACCCAGAAGTTAATGGCGTAGTCCTGCAACACAAAAATACCACATGAGACTTTCTCAAAGTTGGGTGTACGCAATGAAAATCTTTTAATCTGTTGCCACTCATAAACCACTAAAAAGTTTAATTTTTGGCAAATAAAGTAGCGTGAGGACTACTTCTAAAGTCGCGTCGAGAGTTGAGATCTAGCCAATCAGATACTTCATCTCACCCGAGATAAAGTTTCTGATTGGCTGGACGCTCGACGCTGACTGCCTTGGTGTGAATGCGGCTTAATACCCATAAATAAAGATTTGTCTGAAAAACTATTTATATTTAGAAATATGTCAATATTCAAGAGACAGAAAGTAATATTTTTAAAATACAGTTTTACATTGTTATGCTTTCGAAAATAAATAAAACGTCAACATACAAGCAGTTTTATGTTTTAAGTTTATTTAACAATGTCTTCTATGTTTATTTAACAATTTTTTGTGCCTTTTGTAAATCAACACATTCCTAAATAGAATTTATTCATACATATTTATTTTAGATATTTATATGTAATTTTATATTCAGATATTTATATTTATATTTATTTTTAATAGTGACTCATCTGATTTGGCTTATTTTCTCCAACAATGAAATTAGCTGTCACGCGTAATCAAAAGAATAATGAATAAATTTCAACGTTTGATGTACAAAATACTTTCAACTTTTTATTAAAATTTGAATTCACTTTTCAAAGTTTCATAATAAAAATCATGAATATATTTAATAATAATATTATTAAATCAGAGGAATGACGAGTAGATTGCCTATTCTACAAATCGGAGGGAGAAATTAAAATTACTGCTAAGGCGCCATTTGTGTAATGCATAGATATGATGCAAGCTTTACACATAGAGAGCGTTTTCATTTAAATTTGTTTTAAAAATATTTTTATGCATGAACTGAAGTTACGAATTCCTACAAATCGATGGTGTTTTTGAATTATTCTTACCACATTCAACATTTTTTCTGCGTCCGATTCCTCTGGTCTCTCGTAAAGAGGAGCATTGTGTCCGGTCGTTTTTTCCCAAGAACCGTGCAAATCGTAAGCCATGACGTTGATGAAGTCAAGATATCTGAAAAGAAGGAAAAATGGACATAGAATCAAATGTTCCTTTTTTTTTCATTTCAAAATGAATGAATGCATGCACTTTATATGTAGTTTGGGGTATCGTTTCCAAAATGTGTATATAAGATAAAAATAAATTTTGATTATAAATTTTTATCCCTCAGGTTGCTCATCTTCTTCAGATAAGTACGAGTTTGACAATCCCGAGGCATTCTAGTGATCTTGTCCTTTTCCCAAGGGGTTTACCGTCTTTGGTAAACACGGGTGTCACGACCCCAACGAACCCTAGTGATTCTTCTATTTTTTCGACCCTCCTTCTAGTCATCCAATGTTCTCTTTTTTTTCTTTTTCCTTTTCACGTCTAGACTACAGATAAATTTATATCAAAATAATTTTTGGAATTTTCACTATTTCCGTTTTATTCAAAATAATTTTTTTCTTCTGCTTTTTAAAATTATGTATGTAGTAATGCAAATAGTAGTGCGTTGCATTACTGAATTATTTTGATTACTTTATTTAAACAAATAAATTTTGTCTTTCACTTTTCTTTTGACACTTTTGATGTGTTCTTCCACTATTTAATTTATACATTTTTGCCGTGCTAACACTGTTAGCTTGCCAACCCGAAGGTTTCTCGTGTCCATTAAGGAGGAAAATGGGGGGTCCCTTTGTCCACGGGTGGTAGGAGTGAGCCTGCTTCTGTCACTCGTCTTGTGATAACTCCCAGCGGTGTTTTTCTCCCCGAAGAGACATTCTTGTACTGGAGATGATAGAGGTGTCGGCTTTTCCTGATACTGTTGTATTATATCCTAAATGTACTCTAGGTAAGTGCCGTGCCTCACTCTTGTCCCTTGTTGGACTCCAGTGTGGGTGCAAGCACGTCAGGACTTCTCTTGATTGAATCCAGAAAACCCGAGTAAAGACCTCATAGTAGCATAGATAAAATTGTTACTAAATCACGCATTGCTATTAAGGTATCCAACTACCCTAAAATCATGTGATTTTTTTTAAAAAATTGACAAATTTTTTTATCATTTCATTTTATAGGCCATTTTATTAGCTTTATTAAAATACCAAGTTTTGTATTTTCAATTCACTAGAACAAAAACTAAAAGTGTTTTAGTAAAAGCAGATGCCATAACTTAACATAAGATAACAAACTTTAAAATGCGTTTTACTCGGAATGTGTTTTTATCGAAAAGTTCAAACGGGGACAGCGATTGCTCAAAAAGTTTTGAAGATAATTTGCTGGAATATTTTGAGTATGTTCTGTATAACAATACAGCTGTTTTGACCTTCAGATTTATCAATCACTGTTTTATTTCAAAATTTACAGTCCTTTATGGGAATATAATCACTGCTTTTTCAAGCAATTTCATATAATAACTAAGATTAAGGGCTCTAGTTTTTGTAAAAACTGAAATATCTCTTATCCTGAAAGTCATTTCAAACATGAATAACAAAGTAACACACCAAATGTGAAAAATTGAGAATTTGTTCATAAAATTTTTGTAGAGAGTGGGTCCCGTTTATGTAATGTTTTGTACATTTCAGCAGTTTTTCCCCATTTTAATAAAAATAAATTTTTTATCTGTTTTCAATTTTAGGATTTTTTCTTAAAATATACTAAATAAATCTAAAAATCACAAAATAATCCCCATATTTCCATTTTTTAAAAAAAAAAAAGTTGTCGCAAGTAGTCGGATACCTTAAATCACGCGGGACAAGGATATGTTCCGCAAATCACCATTTGCTATTCAGAAATCTCTTAAAGGAAGATGCGATGTCTGTTAAAAATTTATCATCCAGGGACTTACTCATTGAAACTACATCTGCTGTACAAGTTAAATCTTTTTCGTTGGCTCAGTTTGTACTTTAATTTTAATTGTAAGTTTTCATAAATCATTAAGTTTGGCGCAATTAAGCCGAAACTGACTCTTGCCTCATAATCCCAAGCTCTCATTCACTCATAAATCGCTGAATCCCTATCGAGGTGTAACCTCTGCGCCTGAACTTTTGTGTGCTTCTGAAGTAAAGATCTTGGATGGACTTTCTGACCAGGAATTTTTTTCAGATCGGAAGAATTTGAACTTTCAATAGTCCAAAATTACCTTCATTAAAGCTGGATATTTAAACTGGCAGATAAGGCCATAGGTTTCGAATCCTGTGCACTGCTCCAAGTTTTCAGAGATTCGAACAATCACAAATTTCCTGCTGTGGACAACTGCCGTGCTCTAGGTATGTGTCTGTTGGGCATTCATCCCCCGGATTGCAGTCTAGAGCCAAAGTGTAGCCAATTTTATTGCTAACTTTGCATACGTTCTATCAACACTCTTTATACATTAAGCAAAAATTAAAAATTCATATAAAATAATTTTGAAATTAAAAATAGATCATCACTTTTGACTTGTGGGGAAACAAGTAATTGACGTGAGAAAAATCTTTCGCGAAAACAAAGTCACGTTTTGTAATTGCAATTTTTTTATGTGTTTCGACTTAACAAAAATTTTCATTGCAATAAAAAAATTTAAGTAAATTTCTCTTTCGAAAAAAATGTGAATAATTAAATGTTAATAATTAAATGTGAATTAATATGAAAAATTCCGATTTTACATTCGATTAACGTAGATATTTTACGAATGTTTCAAATTGCGAGAAAAATCAATATGTAAATTGAATACAAGACATTTGATTAATTGCACATCGTGTCATTGAAATAGAATTATTTGGAAGGCATTTTTCCCATTTGACATTTTTTGTTCTATTTCATGGAAAATACTTCAGGAACAATTTTATTTCTATAAGTATCGAGATCACGATTATCCCATATAATAATGTACGTGCCAATATATGATTATACGACGATCCAATCAACTCACTTGGCCATTCCTGGGATATCGTAGGCCGTGTCAATGGTGTTTCTGCCTGCTGACACTGCTGCTGACAAAATAAGGCCATGGGGGGCGAAGGCCTCCTTCAGTTCCTGAAAAATATTTTAAAATGTATTCATTTACTTAAAACTTTAAAAAAAATCATTGAAAATATTTATTTTATAATTGTAAGCTTCTATCTTTTACAACCAAAACTTTAAATTTCATCTGTTTATTTTTCAATATAAAAGTAATATTTTTGATTCATAATACTGTTAAAGGCGTTTTAATAAGGCGATTTCTTTTATTTTATGGTTCTTATATGTTGCTAAATACCAAAGTTTAATTTTTCCTAGAATTTCTTTCATACTTGTTGACCAGTAGAGAAATTTTGTTTGTATGCTAATAACAGCTATTTTTTAAAAATAAAAATATGCTCTTTTTAGTAATATACATGTGTGTGTGTTCGTCTTGGGAATTGTGATGCTTTAAACGTAGCAATTGAAAATTCTGGATGTAGTTCTCATCATCATTTACTTAGGTAATTTTAACATCAGAAGACATAAATACCGCATCTTCTCCGCTCAAAATTGTAATTACACAAAGAAAGATTTATCCCCTTCTACATTCAAAAATAAGGGAAAACAGGGAAAAACATGATAGATAACATATAATCACTTGTTCAAATGAAGGGAAATATTAGTTATTGTAGAAATTACATAAATATTTTAGGAAAAATTTCAATTGCTTAGTATAGCACGTCTAAGCTAGTGAGATATTGTTCTAGGTATCCCGAATAAAGGCCAAAAAAAACTCAAGGTTTAATTCTTTTAACGAGGAATCATAAATAAATCTGTCAAAACATAAGTTTAAATCCTTTTAATGACTGAGGAAATAAGACGCGTTAAGAAATAGGGTAATCAAGTTGATTTAAATGTACACATACTCGTATTATATATACATATATATATCTGTGAGAGATAAAGAGAGTTCTTTAATCGAGGTGCAAATGTTTTCGAAATAAAGACAAAAATAATTAAAGCGTATCTCACTTTGAGCAGAGTAATGAAGTTCTGTTTGTCTTGGGGCTGTCCTCCCCTGTTGGCTGGGTACTCCCAATCCATATCGAGACCATCAAAGTCGTACTTCAAACAGAAGTCGATGCAGCTCTTGACGAAAGTAGCTCGTGCTCCAGGATCTCCCGCCATCTGAGAATACTTCTGAGACCCTTCGTTCCATCCTCCAATGGCGATGAGGGTGCTCAGCTGAGGGTTGGCTTTCTTCAAATTGTTGAATCTCTGAAAAGCACCTGAAAAGAAGGCCCAATTCGTTACATATGTGGAGAAACGAGTTCACGAATTGTTTGATGGATTATGAATAACCCACTGAGAAGGAACGTGAAAGCTATCGACAGTGGACCTCTCAATCTTGAACCACGATCGGGTGACGGCCCACCTTTCTCCAAACTTTCGCATCATGTTAACGTTAGGAGATGGAGCCTCGAAAGCCCCTTTACACATTGGGCATTTAGTAGAAAATCTAAACTCGAGCTCATGGCGACTGAAGCGACATTTATCACAAGCTCGCGATACCTGCAACTCGGACAACCCCAGCCGCATTCATTACGTGAAAGTAGAAGTGTTTGAATGTAAACTGAAAGGGACAAAACAATCTTATTTTGATCATTCCTTCTGTGTTGATTTACCCTATTAAATTATTATTTTTTATTTTGTGCCTCTTTTGTTGTTTTTACTATTTCCTCTTAACTATTAAAAATAAATGCTTCCAAAACTTAATTTTGGCTTCCATAGATCGATCAAGTACTGCAATATTTTTCATATTCTTTATTTGAAACTAAGCGTCAAGTCGATTATTCATATTTATCGATATTTCGAATTGAATCATTTGTAAGAAGTCATTTTAAAAAATTTTAAAGATCATCTAAGTTACGCAATGTTAAAAATTTTTTTGTACACATATATATGAGGTATATATTAGGGTGAAAGCTTAAGTAACTGTATTTTTTTCATGAAATTATGAAAAGGTTTTTTAGACCAGTAAAATGAAAAGGGAATTGTGAAACCATTGAATTTCTAAGTTTTCGCAAGCAGTTTTCAGTGTGCGCTTAGTCTCAGCAAACATGGAAACATTCAATTATTGGCGTAATTCTTCATATATGACAGAGTAATCGGTATCTGAATCAACACGAGGGCTTTTATTCCCTGTCCCATTGACACTGATATGGGTTTTGTTATTTTTCAACTTAGTTGTGATGTACGTCTACACAGATCGCATGAGTTAATTTTCCTCATTCAATCAGCGTGGAGAAAGGCGACTGTGGTTGCGGGAATGCAAAAGGTATGGTGAATTGTTTCTGAAATTGGAGGAAATTGCATAGTTTTCAAAATTCTGTACGGAGTCAGTGTCTGCGTCTCGTCGGAAGTTGAATGTTCTTGCCTCCGCAAACATACGGCGTCGCTCTCTACAGTATCTCAAAACGCGTCCTGTGCGACCGCAATGACAGCGTGATAGAAATCTAAACGTCAGTAAAAAAGGTGATTCCTATGCAACTATCAGCACTATGACATCAGAGGGAATGTCCCGGCACTCAAACACGTGAAATGCGCGCGCTCAGTGGCAAGGCAACTTTAAAAGAAGGAGGGAACTCGCATTTCCAAACATTCCTTGCAAATGAAAGTGAAATTGTACGTTTATAATAAATACAAGAAACCCTCGAGATGCCTTTATAAGAGGCATGCGGTAGTTTAACGAGTGTGTGCCCATGAGTTTGGAACTGAAGTAAATGTATTCACAACTTTCCAAACGACAGGCTCACCTGTAAGAAGGTTGGTGGGTGTGAGTAGAGTAAAACAACGGCCAGTAATGACCAATATATCGTTGTACAGGAGAAAAGAGACCGGAACGAAGCATCGGGCAACACTGCACAGTAACCGGACGACAGGTATCACAGTTTACTGTATGTGGGCAGACGTTTGTATACATTTGATTTATTGCTCCTTCGTCCTACCATTAACAACACCCATTTTGGTGGCATCGCATATAGTTGTGTGCAGAACACAGAGACTGGACATCTCATTAATGGAGTCACGCTCTGTTTACTGATGAGAGTCGTTTCAGTCTGAGCAACGACGGTTCTCAACACTAGTTGAAATGAAAGGGAGGAACAGACACGTTTTCATTCCACTAACGTAAGGGAAAAAGACCATTGGGGTGGTCCTGGTATGTTTATGTGGGAAGGATTGATGTTGAATGGAAGAACAGAGCTCCATATTTTCGACAGTGGTTCACTTGCTTGAGATCGTTTCTGCGAACATATATAAGATGCTTTGGGGAGACGCCCGACTATTACCTTCAAAACTGAAGTTAGGCTAAGAATTAAGCATAGAATTTATTCACTTATGTGTTTTGATCTTATAAAAGTGATATTGTCCACAAATGTCTGTAGTAGAATGAATCATTTCATTTTCGTAATTTCTCTTTCTGTGTGCACAACTCTGGTTTTCTATCTATTTACCTCAACGCAAGCCACATTTACTTTACGAAATTTACTATGCGCACATTGATAAGTCTACAAAGGGAAATATCACACTGTCGCTTGATTTTCTGACGTTAATAGTTAGAACACATATATAGTAATCCAAAACCATTAATATTCTCATTCCTTCAAAAAAAGTTTTAAAAAAATCTCTCCTTTATCACTCACCTAATCCCCAGTTCTCTTTCAGGTCTAGGTAAGGGTCATAGACCGCAATCTTGTTGCCCGCCAGTTTGGCGAAGCCGTAGATGACGTGTGTACAGAGAAAGGGGTCAATGTGTTCGATTAAGAATTTTCCATCTCCTCCTCTGTAATTGGCCCAACTTCCCAAGTAGCACACCACCTTGTACTTCTTCTGGTTACGGTCTAAGATAACAAACAAAATTTATACCATTGACAAATAAGAAATTTTAAAGGAATGTAATAAATAAAATTATACATTTTTATGGAAATATCATAAAAATTCCTTTTTATATCTATTCTATCACAGGAATCTAGTACTTTAAGAGAATTTCCTTCTGATATTACAAAAATAAAATCTCACCAAAAATTTTCGAATTAAAGGAAGAATGTATTTAAATATATAAGCAATACACGCGAGAAATTCCGGAAAAGTATATACCGTTAAATCCGGCGTATAGCGCGCACCCATACCTTCAAGCTGTATTTTTTAATTTTTAGGTGTATTCGCTGTATAAAGCACACCCCCTTTTTTACAAAGGAAACAGAAGTATGCGTGTACAATTTTATTATGTTTTAAAGTCATTTATTTGAGTTATTATCCCAGGATTTTGAAAAAATAGTGCACAATTAAAATCAGAACCCATTTTTTAATTTCTCATCATGTATGTCATTTCTTTCAAATATATAGTATTCCGATCTATGTAGAAGTTTTTTAATTTTTCTTATGCCCATCTCTTCTTTTTTTTATTTTTGATGCTAGCATTTTTATACCCGGCGTATAACGCGCACCCACAAATTTCAATCTCATTTTTTGTGTTAAAAGTGGGCGTTATATGCCGGATTTTACGGCATATATATTATTTCATAAACACGCAGAATCTTTGAATGGTAACGTGGACTTTCAGTATTACTGCTCTCAGAAGTTTTACACCCACATGAAAATTTAGATTTATTTACATACATATACATATGTAGAAATGCCATCGCTTAAGACTTTACAATAAATTAGTGTTTCAAGTTGTAGTAATGAGGGAAATAAAGTAAAAAAACGCGCGTGCGGGATTCCCCCCCCCCTTTTTACTTTTCAACAGAATCACCTTTGTTACTTTTATTTATTATTATTTTATTAATGTATTCAATTAGAATAATTTATTACCTGCTTTCTCATTTAAAAATAGTACATAAAAATATTATTGGTTTGGTTTTCTAATTAAAAGTAATCGAAACAATTTTAATATCTTGGAATTTCTTACAATAATTTAAAGAACTGAAAATAAGCAAACTTACCTCTACTTTGGCCATAGACTGCCAATGCCACAACCAACAACAACAAACAAACAGTTTTCAACCCCATTATTCTGAAAATTAGTAAAAAATTGTTTAATTCTATGTATTCTTAAGTAAATGTTTTAACTCTACAGAGAAAAGCCATGCTTGTTAAGTAATTTTTATTTGTCTTGTTTTTTTCGTTCGAATTAAACATTCAATTGTTCTTAATTACCTTTTTTTTTATTCAAGTACGCTAGATGGGCCGATTGTCATAAACAATAGATTCAAAACAATTCATTATCATTCTTTTTATCATGAACACAGACAACATTCATCCATGTCCGTAATCGTGGCCTTCGTCAAGTCTAGCTCAAAGCAGATTATAAAACAACAAATGATGTCACGTTTGTTAAAATATATATATATATATAATTACCAAAATTTGACAGTTCGTGATCAACCGGTCATGACAAGGCAACTGATGGTTGCAACTTAATGCCGAGTAATCAACAAAATCAGCTTTATTTTAACTATAAATTACCAGTTGATGTTATACATGCATTTTCTCCAGTTTATTATTTTTAAGTTACTTGTTAGTTCGAATATAACTTTCAGCATGTGAGAATATGACTGGTATAATTTATTCTCCAAAATCATATTCACACCGTAACTGGTTTGCCCGTACGGGCTACCGAAAGCTGGGCAAAACTGATTTGCTCGTACGCTGTACTGATATCTTCTTTTTTCTATCTTCGATTAGTGCCTATTTTTAATTCTTGATGTGAGATTATGAGTGCATTTAAGAGATGCAATTTGTGTTCCGCGGCACTGAAATACTTCTCATCCGGAATTTGCTTTGAGGGGAAGGTGCGAATTTTTCATTGAAGGCAGGGATTTAGATTCTTGAAAATATTCCATAAGGCAATATGCAATGTGTTGCTTGAGAAGAAATGGAAAAGGAAAAATAATCTAAAAAAGCCGATATTATCTCTGTCCCCATAGCATTGCAAGACTTAGAATTACACTATGTTTCAAATTGTGTGTGTGCATAGATATTGC
Source organism: Trichonephila inaurata madagascariensis (assembly GCA_019973955.1). Taxonomy (NCBI): domain Eukaryota; kingdom Metazoa; phylum Arthropoda; class Arachnida; order Araneae; family Nephilidae; genus Trichonephila; species Trichonephila inaurata. The sequence continues at coordinate 19,686 of BMAV01024370.1, read as the reverse complement.
ACACACACACACAAATACTGAAGCGTTTGAAAAAGAGGTACGAACATGAATTTTTTAAAGAATGAGAGAAAATCTGTTAAAAGATATTTATAAACATTCTTCATAGTACGCAAAGTGAACTTATAAAAAGCAAACATTTAGAATTTTTTGTGTTTCGCAATTATATAAAATAAAAAATAATGTGAAAATTTTAAAACTGAAAATTAAAATAAAATTCTTTCATTTCTATATTTTGTGTTTATTACGCTTATCTATAAGCAATAACAAAACGTGTTTTCTTTTTTGGAACACATTTGGGGAAAAAATTGATTGCTTAAGGGGTTAATTAAAAAACTTTAAAATTCAGATCAATTTACATTTCTCTTAAGGAAGAGTTTCAAATCATATTAAAAATAAATATTTATTTATTTATTTCTATATTCATGTGCATTGTATTTTTGCGCGAAAATTATTCAAATTTACTCGTGTGTTATAAATCCTATTTTTAAATACATGACTAAAACTTTGAACGAGTGGGACACAGAATATTGCACTTTAAGATTTCAGAAAAATTAGTTTTCTTTTAACAACAATTTATTTATGTAACCATGCAATATAATAACAGCTAGCTAATAAATCTATAACAAACCCTATATATTTTTTTAAAAAATCCTAAAGTTTATTATTATTCGGATATTCAAAAAGTCCTTACACTAGAGTAATTAACACTAGATTGCTCAAGGACTGCTTTTTAATTTCAATTAGAAAAACAATTACATATATAATGTACAATTTCTTAGAATTTTTAGAATAAGGCAATATAGGTATATACTAAGTCTTTCTAGTTTTAAATTTGGAAGGGGTAAATAATTTGCTTCAATTGTTTCAATTTTTTTTAAGAAATCAACGTTCTCTAAACAGAGAACTCCATGGGAAGTTCACTTCGAGCAATAACACTTTCACTATTATAGACAGTATATTAATTATATCAAACCAGAAATAAATATAATTTAATTGTATTTTTGTCATAGAGCTACCGCACCTGTCTTATTTACAATATTTATTTCACTATAAATAAAATTTGTGATTAATTGTTATCCGGTCTATTATTTAAGATCTGATTTTGTTCACAAAATTGAAATAATTTTCTGTAATAGATGTACTCAGTTTTTTACAGAAAAAAAACTGACTTTGAGTCAAATATAAATATTTATTCTTAAAAGAAATTTCCCTTTTAAGGTATCCGACTACGTTCGGAACCATGATTTTGCAAAAGCGTATAAATGGATAATATTTATGATATTTAATGTCACTTATATTAGAAAATGTATATAAAATTGTTTTAAGAATAGTATTACAGTAAAAAATTATTTAAGTACAATATTTTGACAAAAAATGAACATAGAATGATCCATTTTCAAAACATTCTCCTTTTATGAAAAATGCTTGTAACATAATAATACTTTGCCTGTGTATAGCTCTGGCCTCTGTACAGAGGCTGAACTAGAATTTTTGAAATATATAACTTAGAAGTGGATTTATCCATATTTTACTACAACAGATGGGAGAAATTTTAAGAAAAAAACACCGATAAGTATTTCAATGGGTGGTAACTCTGAAAATAATGTCAACTTTTTAAAAATCCTAGTTCAAATTTTCTGAAGAAGTCTTTACTTTGTATAAGCACAAAATATTATTATAGAAGTATTTTTAAAAGGAGAACATTTTGAAAAAAGAGTATTCTAGGTTAATTTTTTGCCAAAATATTGTATTTAAATAATTTTTTATTGTAATACTTTTTATATACATCTAAGTGACACTCAATATCATGAAAATTATCCATTTATGCGCTTTTTTAAAATCACGGTTCCCCGAAGGTAGTCGGATCCCTTAAACAAAATTTTCGTTTTAGTTTGACATCTAACATTATTGGAGATAATTGCATGCTTTTGATAAAAGGAAACTGCTTCCTACTTCTTTCAAGTACTTCGCATTTGACTTTCTAAGATAAGAATGAAGCAAGTGCTACTTACCACCTCTGGTCTTCCAACGGGTAAGCGTTCGACGATATTCGAGGGATTTATAGTTTCATTCTTATCATTGCCTGTCAAATTCGATAAACCTCAATGATAACCTTATTTTATTTTATTCTCTATGCGAATTTTTTTTGTATCTCTAATCGACACTCCTTGTTTTTTATCAGTATGATAAACATGAAGTTTCTCTTGTTAAGAATATTTATCTTTGCAACAGAAAAGCGGATCTGTAACAAAATTGTTTATTTTCAGCAGATACATGATCTTGAGAATTTCACACGTCAAGTGACGTTCGCTCATGACTCGGAAACTTGTCAGTTGGCTTCAATTCTTGTACATATTACCCTTTGGGAAATCAGTTCAATTTTGGAGACGTTTTTCACATTTTATGAGATTGTTCTTGAAATAAGACATGCAAAATGGGCAAAGGGGAAAAGCAAATGGAGAATTTATGTCAATCAATCAATCAGCATTGGCATGACAGCCCTTTATGGGCCGGAGCCTTCCTCGGAAGTTTTTTCCATTGAGCCCTTTTCCCAGCATTTCGTATCTAGTTCTTCGCTTTTAGAAAGGCAAAGTCCTCACCTACACTGTCTTTCCATCTTCTTTTGGGCCTTTCTCTTGGTCTTTTATTAGAGGGAGTTGCATTAAAAATTTTCAATGTTGTTCGTTCTGGGCTCATTCTTACTACATGTCCTACCTATCTCATTTTGCTAGTTTTCTAGACATAATAATGTCATCACTATTAAAATCTTATATATTCTAAAATTATATCTTTGTCTCCAACTGTTATCATCGAGATCAGCATTAAATATGGTTCACATGACCTTCCTTTCAAAAGTCGCCAAGATCTTCTCTTCTTTTTTTTGTCAAGGTTCATGTCTCTGAGGCATAAGTCAAAATTGATTTAATTAGTACCTTATACAAGATTTTTGTCTTTCTCTTTATTAAGTGACACTTCAGTAATGATCTTAAAACCAAAGAAGCAGTGCCTAGAGCTGCAATAATTCTCTTTCTGATTGCAGGCTTCATGCCATTTTGGTAAACATAATTTGTTTCTGATCCTAGATAGGTCAAATTTTTTACAGATACAGATTTAAAGGAGTCGATTACAAACCAATTAGGGTGGTTTCCAACCTACCATAATACAAATAGTTTGTCTTCTCCATATTAACTCTTAGATGCATTTTTCTAGTATATCTCTCCAGTGCCAGAAAACTCTCACCCAATGCAGCTCCAGGTGCTGCGATAATATCCACATCATCTGCCAAAATATGTATGAATGGTATAAGTAAATGGAGAATTTATGTACTGTGGAAAAAATCCCTTTCAAATATAACTTAATATTGTATTCACTTAATGGTGTCATATGACACTTTCTGTCTCATATTTATATTACAGTATTTTAAGAAAGTTCTGATATTTTATACAGATACTTTGTTAAATGTTTTTTTTACCCTCAGGGAGCTCATTTTCTGTAGATTAGGGCGCCTGTCAGGCAATAATTTTTATAAATTCAGTGGTCATTTACCCTTACTTCACCTCACACTACTAATGAAGACAGCATTCAGTGGGTCTCGGTAGTTCGTTACTTAGGCTTACGCTCTGATAATCGACTAACCTATAAAAACACGTTGACTATCTGGCAGAGAAGTTTTGGAACAGAATTTATGTAGCATTATTAAGATCATTCATTGGTTTATTACATATTTTTGGAGTACACAAATAATCACATGTAAACGTAAAAGATTTTTGTGCAATAGGTGGCACTGGAATAGAAATACTCAGCACAACTATGTCTGAAAGCCGTTTTAAAGATCTGATGAGATGTCTACGCTTTGATAATATTCGAACTCGTCAAAATCCGAAAGGATTAGATTAGACCCGATACAAAAATTGTTTACAAAATTTGTGGAAAGCTGTCAAAAATGTTACAATATCGGCAATAACTATAAATGAAAGTATGGAATCATTTAGAGGGTGATATCCATTTCAGCAATATATGTCGAAAAAATCACCAAAATATGGTAAAAAAAAAACTTTTGCACTTGTAAATACGAGAATGTTTTACACTTAGAGGATGGAAGTACACACTGGTTAACAGCCAAAAGGGCAGTTTCAAGTAGATAACAGTCCTAGTAGTGTTGTGAAGGCTGTAGGGGCAAGAAGGTACAAACTCTGGTGGGCTACAGATTGAACAGTTGATCTCTTATCACTCTTTCTGTCTAATCAACCATGACGAAAAGACGTATTTCCATGCAGCCACGAGGGCATTTCATTCCACCGATTTAGCCATCTGTTCAAAAATTCTGCTACCGTTGTTGAATCTTTAGGTACATAACGATCTACTCAACAATGATAATTTCATTTCCTAAATCTCTCAGGTTAATGGTGTTGCGGCCCTCCACATCATTTTAATCGCGGAGACTGGGATAAATTCACACGACTAGAGGTTATGACCGGTGCAATGGTTCAGGAGGCTGTTTTTAATGTTACTGAAGCTACTAGGAGTGCTGCCGATGAAGCAATTCACAAGACTTCAAACTCGCATACGAAGCTATGCAAACCATGGTGAAATTCTACCTGCCACCAAGCCGAAAAGAAACAAAGGAGATCTTGGGGTATTTTCAGGAGGCAGCCCCACCACTGAAAATCTCATAGCGTTTAAACGTACCAAAGCATTAGCTGGTAGAATACAAAGTCGGAGAGAATCTTGGAACGAGCATGTCTTTTCCATCACATCGTCTACTAAATCAATGGTTATACAGAAAGGTAAAAACAGTGAATGGCTTTAAAATTCCAATATTGGAAACATCGAATGCTGGTTATTCGTCCCTTGTTAATGTGGCCAACTTGATTGGCCAGACGTTTACTTGTGTGTCCAGCTCCGGTTCTTATGCGCTACTTTTCTAGAGACTAAGAATCATTCCGAGCGTACCCCTATAAACTTCAGGTGCCGACAATTTCTACCATATAACAGTGACTTTAACATGTAGGAATTTAAGGGGACCTTGTGATTGACCCGCAAGACTAGTCCAGGTCCTAATACAATATCCTATGAAATACTTCGCCACTTGAACGATGATTCACTACTAAATCTCTTTACATATTCAGTCGAATATATAGAGAGAGCAAGTGTATCTGTATCGATGGCATAAAGCCATAGTCATACCCATCCTACAACCTGGAAAAGATCCAAAGTACCCGATCGATCATGAGAGCTATCGACCGAGAGCAATCATGAGTAGCTTTGTAAGCTAGTGGAACGTATGTTCAATGTCTGGATCGTTTATCAGCTAGAAAATAATCAGTCGATTCCTACATTAAAGAGTGACTTCCGCAAAGGAAGATCCAATCTCGGTAACATAATCTTGCTAGAAAGCAAAATTAGAAACGCTTTTGCCCGGAGAAGCCATCTTGTTTCTATTTTATTTGATATTGAGAAGACATAGGATCGGACTTGGCGTTATAGGACTCTTCGCACTCTTAATGGCAATTCCACTACTCTTATACAAAACTTTTCAGCTGTGCGCTTTTTTAAAGTTCGTTTGGGTGACACTCTATGTATTCCTTTTAATCAAGCCGAGGGAATATTTTGAGTATCACCCTTTTTATCTGGCATCTTTCAACCATTTTATCGCACATGCAGCCCTCTATACAGGCTCCATTATACGGGGACAATATATAGATAAGTTGTGAAGACTCGTACATGCGATTGATTGAGTGTCAATTACAAAACTGTCGTTAACAAGCTGGTTAAATGGTACGACGGTCATAGTATTTCTGCCAGTAAGAGTTGCTGCATAGTTGGGCCGGAAAAGGGGATTCCTTCCCGACCCTGAAGTTCACGTTCGTGAAACACAAATCCCGTAGTTCCAGACGTACTACTTGGGTAATCTGAACTGCCAACCTATTTTTCTTTAGCATATTTTATATCCGCAGAAGAAGTGTGAAAAGTCCCTCAACCACCTGAGGTGTTATCTAACTCCTTCAGGATGCTTAGGAAATTTTGGGGGTGGGGGATAGACCGTCACTACTCCGACTATCGTACTGTCACAGATCTATTACTGTTGAGTTGTAAACGGATCTGCATGCAACTACACGCTTAAAACTCTTAAAGCAGTCCACCATGCCGTATTGAGAATCATTTCTAGTGCATTTCGCACATCGCCGGTGCAGAGTCTCTAAGTCAGTTGCAACTAGGTTCCTTTGCACCAACTACAGAAGAAGCTGGCTTGTCCGTGCCTTCTCATCCTCTGAAAAAAGTGTACCCGACCACCAGCATGAAGAGTCTATATGATGCTGGGCCATCTAAATTCCTTCTATTTATAGATAGGATGAAGCTTTTGGTATCCGAGTTTGACCTACCTAACGTGGATATTCATCAAAAAAACATTTTGCAATTCCAACCTTAGAATCAGGCATCCTTTTTGTACGTGCAGCAAGTTCACATTAACAACTGTGCAACGCATCTTTGCTTACCATCGCAGTCTGTATAGTGAATATTCGCCTATATACACAGACACGAGATAAGTGGACTACGTTGGTTGTGGAGTCGGGATTGAAAATATATGCTCGGTTGTTGGCTCGACACTTCTAGCAGCATTTTCACTAGAGAAGTCACCGCTATTTACCGTGCACCTCAATTAACTGACACCAACAGCCCCATAAATACTGTATTTACACTGAGAGTATGAGTGTCTTGAAAGCGTTAGAATACAACGCTCGGTGTTATCCTGTGATCGGTGATATATTCGACATTACGAATGAACTGTGTGGCAAGAGTTTTTATGCAGAACTCTGTAGGATATCAAGCCACATAGGTATCGTAGGCAGCGATCAAACGGGCAGAGCGGCTCTGTCAACAACGACGCATTTTCCACCATCAGCTTCGTTTTTGAATATGAAGCGTGTAATCGTGCATTATGCTGAAACAACCTGGAAGGAATCATGGAGTCTTCAGATGAATAACAAACTGCACTTTGTGAAACCTTGTGACGGATCTTTACGCGATCTTCTCATTAATCCTCTTGGGGAATCTTTGGGCATTCGCTTTTAATTAACAGCCATCTCTCTCAAGAAGAAACCTTGGTATGTAGATTAGTTCGACTATTTGAAGTCAGATTTTTGTAATTGTAGGAAGAAAAAGCTAAGAAGCTGTTACAGTCACCGCGAAGGTGAGATAGCGTAAAGTTGATTTTCGCAGCTTATGATTAAGAGTGGTGTTTGCCACTGTATTAAATTAGTGGATTGGGGGTTTGTATTCAACGATTGGTTAGGTTAAGTTAAATTGGTTACTTGCGCTTATTCGCTTAATGTTTATTGCTTTTTCCTTATCACTCCAAGATATTCACTTAAAGGTTAAACTGTTGTTCATTAGTGTCCTTGAGTAAGTTAAATAATTGTTATAATGGAAGAGTTTCTGGTTCTGCTTTTACTCCTCCCACACTCTTAGGTAGGCAAGACGGTGAGGGAGCAACTTCAGGGGTAAGTCGCTCACAACCTATCAAAGGAGCATAGTTTGGGATGTCAGTGTGAAGACCAAATATCAAACTGACTCGCCTTCGTATTGGTCATACTCGTTTACCACATAAGCATATTTTATTTGGTGCGAATGCTACTGAATGTCCTTCATGTATGGTCTCGTACTCTGCTGGTCGCATTTTAATAGACTGTGTCCAGTTTTTAATCTCATCATCGTATCACTCTTTTCTATTCATCTATTTTATCCTTGTCTGTTTTGGAGGGAAAACCCCCCTCTGAACACGCACACAACATTCGTTCGCTTTTAATTTGATATTTTACCATTTACAATTGAAACTGTTCTTGTTAACGCTTTTATCAATTTTATCCTATGTTTTAATATTTTAACAATTTTTTTTGTCGGAGTTTAGTCTAAATTGGCTCTTACTCACTCAATCCCTCTTGCCATGTCGTTTTACGAAGAAAAATATGCCCCGTTTTTATTTAGCTTTCCCTAAATATGTATGTATTAGGATTTAAGGCAGTTTAATGTGATTGTGCCTTTTTTCCTCTTCCGCATCCATTGAGAAATGCTTATAAAATACGAGGACATCTAATTTTGGTCTCCACACATACATAAATTAAATAACTGAGTTAGGAAGTTATATAATTTTCTGAAATGGGAGTATTATTTATGGAGTAAGAAGATAAATAAATTATTTAAATTCTTGAAATTTTGTACAGATTTACACAAAATTCTTTTGTGTAAAATGTTTACAAAAGGAATATAATTGAAAAATTCAAATGAAGATGTCTTAGACAGATCTTTAAGCGCCTAAATATTTATAATTAAGAAAATGGCTTCTTAAAACATATTACAGTAAAGCATATTATAATGTTTTAAACAACGCATATTTATATCAAATGAACTGGAAATTTTAAAACTTTCTGACGCGTGCACAAGACAAAAATAAAATAAAATAAAATAAAATAAAATAAAGCCTTCGATGGATCCCTTCAACTGAATTAAATTCAGATTGAAGTTAAGCGCTATACAATAAGAGTATTTTCCTTTTAAAAAAATGTGTCATTTATTGGACAGCCACAGCGAAATTTTCGTTCTGTCCACTTCTATAGGAAGGCAATATGGTGAGAAGAGAACATGGAGACCTCTGAAAAGTGACCTACATTTCATTCACGAGTACTTCAAGCTGCAGTGGTCGACATTTTCTCATGATAAGCTGAACACGATAATTTAAATTTTGTCACCTGAAGCAAAAAATTATCTGTGGGAAATGCAAAGAAATCTAATCGGAAATAAACATTAATTTCAGAGAAGAAAGCATCTGTTCGATCTCGTTTAATCAAGAAGGGAAGAATCCTGACACATGTCAGGGAATCATTTGCAGGAGTTTGGTCAACAATTATCAGTAATTATCCTTTTAATCTCCGATCTGCCATTTTAGCGACATTCTTCCATTATTTCACTCATTAAAGTTTTTGCCTATTACTTTTGAAACTTTGTGTTTTAACCACAACGCCCTTATATATGTGCGTGTGCGTATATATAAGATATCTTTATGTATAAAAATTACGCGCGAATCAGTGTTTGTCCACGCGCGCGCGATGAACTCAGGAACTACTCAGCTGATCCTTACATAATTTTGTGTATTGTGTGTCACATTTCGTCCAACTTAAAATATAGGATAGTTTTTATCTCAATTTTTGTCGTCATTATTTTTTTATTGCCGGAAATGCGTAGAGTCGGAGAAACGGGAAAATTCGCACAATGTCGGAATGCGTGTGTGCCTGCGGAAGCGGATTTTGTAGATCAAGGTGCATGAAAAGTTAGTACCTGGTGTATTTTGGGACGTGAAATCCGAATTTGGAATTGAATTCCCAAAATACCCGTAACTTTGGCGAACAATGCCTGAAGACTGTATTTTAGACAAACCCTAGCAGGGCCTTACCTTAAAAGCCCTGGAGCGTAAAAGCGTAGTCCCTGACGTATTTTGAGACGGGCAATCTGAATCTGATATCCAATAAGAGAAATTGTCGCAAGTTTGTCGAATAATGCCCGACGATGGTGTTTTAGACACACCCTTACCTTAAAAGTCTTGAAGGACGGAAACTTGGTCCCTGACGTATTTTAAGGCAGGCAATCTGAATATGATATCCGATATGAGAAGTTGTCACACAACTGTGCCGGATAATTCTGGACAACTGTCTATTACGCAGACCGTGACAGGAGCTTTCCCCAAAAGTCTTGAAGCAAAAAAAGTACATTTACGGTCTTTTTAAGGAGGGTGAACGAGAATCCGAAATTGGATGTTAGAAATTCCGGTAACTTTGACGGATAACGCCGAGCGACCGTAATGACCCTTTCCAGCAACTGAACTTGCAGGCTTAGGACAGCCGAATGTAGTTCCCGGTTGCATCTAGGGGTTGGAAACAGGAATCTGAAATCAGATTTCAGAAACTCCCATAAACTTTGCAGAATATTGCCGGAATTAGGCGGAAGGGCTTTGAGTTCGAATACCACGAATTTTGATTCTTTCATTCACTCAATTTACACTCGCTGGGGCATCGAAAATTGGTTCAGTGTGAGTTTCAGAGAGGGGAATGCGAATCTGAAATCAGATTTTTGAAGTTCCGGTAACTTTACCGAATAATGCCGGACGACCGTAATATGCGAGGACCATGGTGTCAGACTAACGTGCAAACGTAGGGACGCAAAAATGTATCTGTGTCGTATTTTGAGACGGCCGATTGAAATATTCAATCCGTGAAATTTCAATATGTCAAATAATGCCAGCCAAACGTATTTTAAGCGAACCATGGAAGGGGCTTACCTTAAAATTCTTGCAGTGTGCCAAGTGCTCTAATGGTTCTAGGTGGGGAGCAAGAATATGAAATCGGACTTTAGAAACTCCAGTAATTTTGCCGGATAATGCGGGGTCGTAGTACTTCCCCTTCGGGGAAGGAACTTTTGGAGCGCTCCGGGGGCCCAGGGGGCCCCTTCCAGGATGGGGAACGAGAAACTGGATTTTGATTGGGGTTTCCCCAATTTTGCAGGATACTGCCAAAATGAGGACAAATGATTTTGCGTTCGAGCCCCGCGTTCGGATTTTTATTCCCTATAGCTACTAAACTTGCAGGAGCAGCCTTGCGAAAATACGATCAACAGAAAATTGCGTTGGCAATTGCATCTTCAGGCATTGCAGCCATTTAATTAAATGGTGGACAAACTGTACATTCAGCATTCCAGCTGCCATTCAACGTTCAATGAAAAACATTAAAAAGAAAAAAAAAAGCGGAATGGCTACAGTATTGCAAAGGAGCTCATTTATAGTCTGAATGAGTGTTTTTTTTTTTTTTTTTAATTATGGTTTTTTTTTATATATATATATATATATATAATTTTAAAGTTGTACCCCGCCCCGCGTTGCTGTGGCTCAAGTTAAAAAGAGAAAAAAAACATGTTTTCAGTATGTTTTTAAAGGGGGCTTTGGGGGGTTAAATTTTTTCAGAGGTCTGAAAAATAAACAATTTTCCAAAAAAGGGATAATTCCTTTTTTAAAATTTTAAAATTTAAAAGATTGAATCTTTTTCACATTATTTATAAAAGAATTTTAAAAGTATAAAATGTTTAAAAAAATAATCATAATTTTAAAAAAACATAAGCATATGAAAATTCATGATAAAAATTAAGTATTTTTTTTGTTGTGCACGCCATTTTCTAAAATAGTAGCTTTTTAAAAAAATCTAGCTATAATTTTAATAATAAAGTTAAATTTCTTTATTACACTGTAGCTATTTTTATATAAATAGAATAATAACTTTTCATATTTTTAAAAAATAAAAATACATTTTAAAAAAAATTTTAAAAAAATTTCAATGTTTTACAAAAAATTTTGAAATACAAAAGACATATAATACTAAAATTAGGGACGGCTTAAAGAGTATGATGCATTTTATAATTCTATAAATTTTTAATAGATACTATAATTTAGAAAATAGCGTGGGAAAAAAAAAATACTTTAAAAATCATAGAATTTTCATATACTTATGATTTTTAAAATTATGATTATATTTTTAAAAATTTTATATTTTTCTGAAGCCCCCTTCTTCATTTGTATTGAGGTATGATTTTTTATTTAAAAAAATGTATGAATTATTTTAAAAAAATTCCTTTTAAATTATATCATTTGTAATTTGTAAACCAAATATTTGTAGTTATAACAGCTTATTTTTGTCCCTTTTGCTATCAACCTAAATTTATTTAATTGTCTTCATAGTGAGACTTAAAATTTTAAGATAAATTTTAAAAAAGGCTCCACCCAATTTCCTTTGAGGGCAATGGGTTGTTTTTTTCAGAGCTTTGGGTATTTCTGTTAAATCAGGGTATGTTCCCAAAAAACATTTTAAACGTCATTTGGAAGCATGAATTGTATTTCCTGGTTATATAGAAATGTTTTGTTTCCCACATTATATCTAGCAGGAAAGGGGTTTTTAATGGCTCTGGGGGTTTTTCTCCAAGAAAGGGGGCAGTTTAATTTTTCAAAGTAAAAAAATTTCCCTTTTTGTTTCCCCCTTAAATTTAGAGAGGAATAAGGAAAAACATTTTATTCATTATGCTGATGAGAAAAATTCCCTCAACCTATAATCTTCCACTGGGTTGTAATGGAATGAAAGATGAGTATTTTGTAATTGCCACCACAAAGTCATGTTTGGCCCGATGTGTTTTTTCAGAAGACATCATTCACCCAGCCCTATTGTTTTCCCTTTTGTTGAGAGCAGAGCAGTTTCGGGGTTACAAAACACGAATACTGTGCTCGCAAAGGGCACCCCTCGTCTGGCGGGCATGTTGCTCTGCTGCCCCCCTCAGCTGTTTTTTGTCTTTCTTTGTCTTTTTTTTCCCCTTTTGCTGATCCCCCGATTTTCCCTCGGTTTGAAGTGAAAGCACTCGTTGCACTATTTTTGCCTTGCATTATGATGACTTAAGTTTGATTTCCTGCAAGGCATTATCTTTATGTAGTGAATCCAATTGACTGTACATGATAATAAAAAAGTTATAACAAAAACATATTAAATTTCAAAACATTAAAAAAAAGGAAAAATCAGGAACAAAAAGAAAGGGAAAAAATAAAAATGCTAATTAAATATTTAATTTTTAAACGACATCAATTGACACAGCTAAATTCTAACGTGAGAGGTTGAAGATATCTTAAACCACAATTCTCGAATAGCATTAGAAATTGTTATCAACACTTTTAAAGGGGCCCCTATCTTTAAAATAGAGGGTTTATATCTAGACACAGACTGCTTCTCACATGGACAATTACTGTAAAATCTGGCATAAACACGCACCTATATTTTAAGCTAAAATTTTTTTAATATTTGGGTATACACAGTATATAATGGGGCCCCCCATACTTACGTAAAAACCCGGGAAATGTACGCCCCAATGCTCTATATTTTAAAAGCCCTTTATTCAAATTTATTATTAAAAAGTTTTTGAAAAAAAAATTTTTTAGTAGTTTCCCCTTTAAGTTCATAAGGAATGCTTTTTTTTAAAAAAACGGTATTTAAATTAATGCCATAGTCTTAATTTCTTTTTACTCATCTTTTTTTTTAAATTTTTTTTTAAAAGCTTTTATTTTAAAAAGGCGTATAACACGCACCTGTAATTTCAATCTTATTTTTTTTTTTAAAGGGGGTGCACGTTATACGCCGGATTTTGGGTATTTTTTTTTCGGGGTATTTAAAAACCCAATACCCCAGCCAAATTGACCATTGGAATCACATTAATTTTTCCATCCAAATGTGATTTTTTTTATTAAAAAAGAAGTTAGAATCTTTGTTGTTTTAAAACTTTGTTAAAAGGGCGCGGCGGATAATACGGGTGTGGCACCCAAAAATTTTTTTTAAGGGGGTTTTTAATACCCTAAGTTTTGTGTTTCAGGCAGCGTTATCAATTTGGATCTTTAAGAAAATTTTGGGTGGTCCCCCCGGAAATTTGGGAATTTTTGACACTTTTTAAAGAAGTTTTTGGGGTTTAAAAAAAATAAAAAGGGAAAAAACAAAAAAAATATTATGGAACATGGATTTTACTTTTCTTAAAACTTTTTTGTCGCCATTTTCAAATTTCAGATTTACCATCGAAATTTGAAAGTCATCTATGGTTCATGGGAAATTGTTTCAAAATACTTCAGTCTGTTGATCGTCGGTTTAAAAATTAGGGGGGTTAAAAATTTTTTAGAGGGTCTTAAAAAATAAAAATTTTTTAAACAGGTATAATTATTTTTTAAATTTAATGATTGAAATTTTTTCAATTTTTTTAAATTGGGGTTTAGAAAAAAAATAAAATTTTTAAAAAAATAATCATAATTTAAAAATCATTTTTCAAAGGGAAAAATTTTATGATAAATATTAATATTTTTGTGTTTGGGTATTTTCTAAATTAGTAGTATCTGATGTATAAAAATTTATAGAAAATTTTAAAATGCATCATACTCTTTAAAAACCGTGCCTAATTTTTGTATTATATGTCTTTTTTATTTCAAAAAAATTTTTTAAACATTGAATTTTTTTAAAAATTTTTTAAAAAAAGTATTTTTTATTTATTAAAATATGTAAAAAATTTTTTTTCTATTTATATAAAAATAAACACAGTGTAATGAAAATTTAACTTTTTTTATTCAAGTTTATAGCTAGAGTAATTAAAGCTACTACTTTAAAAAAATAGCGAAAAGCAAAAAAATACTTAATATTTATCATGAATTTTCATATGTTTTGATTTTTTTTAAAATTTATTTATTATATTTTTTAAAAATTTTATACTTTTTTTGAAGCCCCATTCTTTTTTTAAATAAATGTGTGATTTTAACTTTTAATTTTTAATTTAAAAGAATTATACCCGTTTTTGGGAAAAATTTTTTTAAAAATTTTTTAAAACCCCCTAAAAAATTTTAACACCCCCCTGGGGCCCTTTTTTAAAGCTTTTCATTTAAGTTTTTTCCCAAAGGTATGGAAACATAAATAAAGAGGTAAATTGCTGGTGGTCTGCCATACAGTGGTCAATCCTTTTGTGGTTCAAAAAATTATAAAGTTTCCTTATGTGGTTTAGGGTGGGGACTTACGGGGCAAAGGTTTTTGGAAAAAATGAACGAACCCAAATAAAATGCTACCCATAGAACTGAAAAAATTAACCCTTTATCCTCAAAAGACTGTTTTAAGTTTTTTTTTTAAATTGGCCCCCTCACCTAGGGGGAGAAAATGTCAATAATTTTAGATTCATAACATGGACAAAAAACTTGGTATCCTTTTAAAATTACACATGAAATCTGTTTAGAAAAGTTTGTTCATGATATTTACACATTTTTTTTTATTAAAAATCATACCTCAAGGGGTAAGTTGGAAAAGATATTAGAAATGTGTTTTTCTTTTTTTTTCTTTTAACCAGACTGAGCCACAGGAATGCATGGTGAGTACAGTAGCTATAACAAATTTAAGTGAAAAAAAAGTAAAAAATTAAGTCAACATTTGATAAAATCAACAAAACGTTTCAAACAAAAGGTACTGTTACAACTATCTCAACTATTACGTAGTGTCCATAAGTGAATTGGCAAATCTGCTTCCTTTCATATAATGTTGCAATACGGTTTTGATAATACATGTGTTTTGTATAAAAACAACACAAATATCCATCAGGAAAATCTTAACTTTCCCAGTTGTATCCCCTCAGGGGCTCACCTTTTAGGTGGGTACGGGTGTCACAATCCGAGGTACCCTACTGATCTTTCCTTCCAATGGGTTTACTATCTTTAAGTAAACAATTGTGTACGCAGTGACCTCTTTCCATTTCGACCTCCATCTTATCATCCAATTTCTTCTTTTCTTCTTTTCCCGTCCAGACCACAGACCTATGAATGTTTGACGCAGTATAGCCAAAACTGGTTCTTGTGCCATAAAACACCAAACTCAACTCAACTCATTCCCAGTTGTATTTTGCAGTAACACCAAATAATATTTTGAAATCACACATAATAGATCTTTTGTGAGTCTAATGTTATTGCCCCAACTTTTAGAAATTTCAAAAACTACTTAGTGGAAAAATTTACAGTCAACAGCAAAACAATATTATTGTATATAATCAGGCATAGAACGGTTTTACCTTATTGAATGCATATTGCAGCATTTGGTGATGTCATTTGATTTTAGATAAAAGGTCGACTAAAAAAAACAATATAAGTACAAAAAAATAAAACTTATATACTAATTTAATTTAGGATCACTGATGAAAGAAAAAATAGGTGGAGGATTTCAATCGGTATGCTACTTGTTTGTGGAGAGATTTTGAAATCACACCAAACAGATCTGTAGCAAACAAAATTTAAATAAGTATTTTATATATAAAATGTATCCAAAAAATATACCCCAAGCTTAAAAATAAATTAAAAACGAAATACAATACTAACGTTAATTGACATAAAAAGAACTGAACCATCTTTATTATTGAGAAAGCATAATTTGAAAAAATGATTACAATCTTAAGACCACCTGCTTCCTCGACACATATTTCAGCCACCTGTCTGTTTTGCTTGTTCGCTGATGCCTGTTAAAATTTGACGTGGAGTTACCCCTCGCACTGGCTTTGCATTGTCAGTATGATGAGCTAAGTTCGATTTTCTGCGAAGCAATTTTATGTACTGAAGCCGATTGACTGCACTTGAAACAAAAACATATATGAAATTACAAAACAGCTCTTAGTGTGTGGCTCTTGTATCCAAATTCCTTTGGGAGCCCTTTTTCAGATATGAGCACCATGTAAGTGGGACCATAATAACTTGGGAGTATTCTGTTAACAAATTATACAAATGAAATCTGTTTAGAAAAGTTTTGTTTGTGTATATTTACATAACAAACTTAAATGTTAAAAAGCTACAAAAAAATTAAAGTTCAACATTTTGATAAAATCTAAACTGTTCCAAACAAATGTACTATTATAACTACGTCAACCCCGATTTTGTCTGTGTATGCGTCATACACAGTGAATTAGCAACCATGTGCTTCCTTTTATATAATGTTGCCAATACGGTTTCGATAATACATAAATATCACAGCAAACACAAAATATACATAAGAAAAATCTTATCCCATTTGTATTTCAGAGTAGTATCAAATAAAATGTTGAAATCTAACAAAATAGATCCTTTGCAAGTCTAATGTTATTGCCCCAACTTTTAGAAATTTCAACAACTACTCAGAGGAAAAATTCAGTCAAGAGAAAAAAATAAAATTGTGTACTAACAGGCATAGAATGTTTTCCCTTTAGTGAATGCATGTTGCAGCCTTTGGTGATGTCTTTTTGATTTTAGGTAAATGGTCGACTGAAAACACAACATACGTACGAAAAAATAAAAATTATATATTAATTTAGCTTAGGATCACTGAAGAAAGTTAAAATAGGTAGCAGATTTCAATCGGTACAGTACTCCTTGTGGAGAGATTTTGAAATCACGCCAAACAGATCTATAGCATACAGAATTAAAATTAGTATTTTAAAAATAAAATTAATCCAAAAAATAAATATCCCGAGCTTAAAAATAAATTGAAAAACGAAATATAATACTAAAGTTAATTGACATAAAAAGAACTGAACTAACTTTATCAATGAAAAAGCATAATTTGAAAAAATAATTACAATCCTACGACCACCTAGTTTCTCAACAAGTATTTGAGCCATCTGTTTTTCTTGTTCTTTGATGTTTATTCCAGTTTGACGTGGAATAATTACTTCTCTCACTATTTATGAGTGGTCAGTATGATTAGCTAAATTCGATTTTTTGCAAAGCAATTTCATGTACTGAAACCGATTGACTGCACTTAAAAAGGTTAAAACAAAAGCATATGAAATTGCAAAACAGCTCTGTGTGGGCCTTGTATCCAAATTCCTTTGGGGCCTTCCTCTGGATAAAATAGGCGAAAAATTTCAATCGGTACGCTACTCGCGTTTGTGAAGATCACGCGGCCAGTCTTAAGTTATCATCAAAACTGTAACAATTTGGCAGAAAAGTAAGTAGGGAGTATAGTATAAGTAGGTCACAAATATAATCTTCATCTTCGCTTAATGAAGAGAAATAAATTTAGCTTAAAAAATTATATAAAGAAACACGCGCGCGATGTAAAATATAAGCAAAAAAAAATTGTAAGCATCGCGCGATAATGCTTTCCGATTGTTGCCAAACTTACAAAACAAAATTTGAATTTTTAAGAGAATAATTTTAGAAAAACTGATTTATTAGAAAAATAATCCTAATTACGTATCAAAGAACGAAAAATGTATAAATATAACAATCAACAAACATAACTATGATAAAAATATGTATTAATCACAAAAAAAACTGCGTGTAATGTATAAATTTTCGTATTCAGAGAGAATCGCGACATATGACGTCATAACACCGAAAAATTATTTAAAAATTAAATTTTAAAAAAATTAGAGACAACTACGAAATAATAAGTGCATAAGAACCCGTCCGGATTCAAATGCAACGTTATTGCAAAATTTCAGAAGAAATGATCAAATACTTTCGGAGATTAGCGGCTTTGAACAAACACACATTACATTTTTATTTATATAGATGACCCATAAACGCCACAGTGTTTTGCATAAAACTTTTAGCCAAGATTTAAACGGCAACGAGAAAATATTCGGGTGGTTGCTCACAATATTGTCTGATGATTTCCGATGTGGACATTGCAGTGATTCCTCATACCGCTGCGAGATTAACAAGTTTGGCAAATGTTTTGCGGCGACGTTGAAACACTTCGATGGACCCACTTGGCGCTCAGTTCAATGGACTCGATTCACCTGACGTCACAGTCACATGATACAAGACGTAAACAAATAGCCATGTGCTTCATTCGACTGAGTATTATGGCGGCATTTTTGGATTTGCCTCTACTTCATATAAAAAAAACGAAATTCTGTAATGTATTAAATTTCAAAAACTTTTTTGACTGAAATGTGAGTACTTTTAATTATTTCATTTTGGATATTTTTGTTTCTATCAAATACGCCGACGGTATTTAAAGTTTTAAAAGTAATAATTTCTGGTTTCGAATTTCGAAAAATTTTTAAATTTTTGCAAACGTAAAGAAACACACAGATCAGGGTACCACTTCTGTGATCTATTCTGAATGCTCTGTAACTAATGAGTTATTATGCTGTTAGTCACCAACGTTTTTTTTTTGTCATTTTAAGATTATTTTTAATAATAACTATGGACAAGTTCTACTTTGTAAACAACAACATTACCTGGAACCCCAAAAATACTTCAGGTGTAATGTTCAGTATCTTCAAAAATATCTTGTAAACTTTTTTGATTCATTTTTGAGCAAGGGTGACACAATGGCTTGATTATCGCGGTTTTAGCGACTAATAGAATATTTAAAATCAGAACTTCTATTATCATAACTGTATTGGTTTCTTGATTTTTGTTTCTTTTATTGTTTATCAAATGAAAAGCAATATGGGAAGTATTTTGGAAATTTTTTAAAAATAATTGTGTTTGTTAAATTTTATATTATTTAGAATATAATTAGATACACTGCATGTACTTATTTTACATATAAAACTTCATTATACTAGATATTGTATTACATTTTCCCCTATTTAACTAAAGGAAAATAGTTATAAATATGTGAAAATTACTTATTTACATTTTGTTAATTTTTTGGGTAGTTTAAGATTATTAATGTGTTTAATTTCTGAATTGTATGCACTTATTACATCCTAATAGCTTATTTATAGTGAAAAGTATGGAAAAATACATAGAAAATGCATCTAAGTATTTCCATTTCTTTATTCTTACTATACTGTTGGATTAGTGTATTTAATTGCTGAAGTGTTCGTCCACATCAAATCCAAATTCTTCCTTGTACTTAAAAAACTAATATTTGAAAAATTTTCATTATTTCAAAATTTTGTTTAATTTTATGCCAATAAAGATTAATTATGCTATTTAAGATTAGCAATAATTTGTTATAGTTATTTAATCAGTATACTGAATCTATAACATGTATTGTATTTTATAAATAAAATATGTTTGGGGAAAAAAACAATATATGTATATTAATATCTTAATTTATATGATTTGTAGACCATGTCAGTGATTATAAAAAAAATTGGAAACAATTAAAG
>BMAV01024368.1:0-11449 GCA_019973955.1 Trichonephila inaurata madagascariensis | reverse complement strand
TTTAAAAATTTTTTTCAAAAATGGGGGATTTAGAGATCACAGAGAATCCCCCCAAAACAGACGAAGGCCGTCCTCGGGAAACTTAAAGATTATTTAAATTGATATCTAAATATGATTTTACGTTATGGGAACAAAAAACCGGTGATAAAAACAAAACACCGTTATCTGCCAGAGTTCAAAAGTTGATCCAATCATTAAACTCAGTTACCAGTGTAGTGATTGGTAGGATAAGGCTTTTTCCCCATATTTTGGCGCGTTAATTAACGTGCATGTTCGAACAGAAAAAAAAATTTCAGTTTTTATAAAATTTGTGACATTGAACTCATTAATTTGTTTATAATACAGTTTTTAAAATTTCAAAATATTTCATAAATATTTTTTTTCTTTTTAACAAATATAGGATAGCTATTTAGTATTACGGTATAGGGAAAATGCGAAACACTTTTTATAAAAAAAAAAATTTAACTCGAAAAAAAGAGTAGTATGATAAAATAAGAGATTTTCAATAGGACAGTGAACCAGAATATAATATTAATGTACGAGCTTTTATATCTAAAAATTTTCCCTTTTTCCTATTCTTTGACATTAAAAGAGGAAAAATATTATTCTTTTTTTACCGTTAACTAAAGACTGTAGAAAAATTTTAAACAAATCCCGGGGAAACTTAATATATTGTAGTACATCAACTGAAATATAAAAAAAACTTGAATTTCTTGCTATCACTGAAACGACGGGAGAATATTTGATAAGGCAATACTGGAAGAGCTAGGAAAATTGACTTAGATATTCAGACTGCGTTGAAAAGGGATGACAAGGGGAAAAATATAGTAGGTATAAATAAGGGAGAAAACTAGAATATTAAATTAAACCCGGGGCTTTTTTCAAACTTAAGTTGTCATAGATGGAATTTGTTATTGTTAGACACAGCTAATTGTCAGGGGGCAACAAAAGCATCTTTGCTTTTATTCAGAAGATTTTTTTTTTTTCTATTTTGTTTTAGAAAAAAATGGAAAATTTTTCAAAGATAATTTAACACTATTGCCTTTATCAGACACAAGGTGAAAAAACAGAATCGAGGTGGTAAAGGCCGCATTATTACAATTTGATGATGTTGTTGAATGCATAGAAAACTTTTAAAAATCCAAACGGAACATTCCGACACACACAGTGGTTGCGATTCCGTTTTAAATAAAATATTCAGTTTGGAATTTATCGTATCATTACATGTATGGTATGAGTTATTAACGCGCGTCAATACCATAAGCAAATTATGGCAATTTGTACAAGCACATTTATGCTTTACTCTTGAGCATTTGTGTACATTTTGTAATTGATAAAAGTATCACAAACTGATCTGGAAAAATGTTTCATGTTTGTAGTTTATTAGAAAAGAAGTATGTTTACCAAAAGATTTTAAAAATAAAAGGGTAAAAAAGGGAAAAAATGTTTATTATGAAGGCGATGATCAACCTATATAGAGTCTGTCAAAAGCCAATATGAAACAGACTTTTTTAATACCATGATTGATTCTGTGATAAGCAGAATGGATTCAAGATTTATTATTTTATGGATTCAATATTTTAAATTTTTGTTTTCTTCATGACTTAAACAAGTTTAAAAAATATTCTAAAAGAGCAAATACTGAAAAATTGTCAAGATTTACACACAGTCCTGCAAGTAGGTGAGAGCAGTGACTTCCAACCTTACGAATTATATGAAGAATTACAAAACATGATCCCAAATTTACCCAATGCCATTACAGACGTGAAACATCTGCTCGAATATGTCACAGAAAACGATTTGAAGAAATTTCCCAAATATATACATTGTCTTTCGAATTTCGTTAAAAATACCTGTAAGTACTGCTTCTGCTGAGAGAAACTTTTCAAAATCAAAACTGGTAAAAAATTATGTGAGAAATACAATGGATCAGGAAAGACTTTCAGCTGTGGCAGTTTTATCTGCTGAAGCAGATATAGCATCTAAGATAAATTACGAACCAATCATTAAAGATTTCAGCAAAACTAAAAGTAACAAAATTTCTGTTTTTAATTCCCCCTTTTTTTTAAATTTTATTTTCCCTAAAAAATTATTCGTAAAATTATATATTTTCATATGAAGTCTAAAGAATTATCCAGTAATCAAGTCTCAGAAAATGGTTCTGAGCGTAACATGAAAAAAAAAAATACTTTAAAATAACATTCAAACGCCGGATATGAGGAGAAAAAACTTAGAAATTCTTTTATATCTAATCCTAGGAATATAGAATGATATTGTACGCTTGAGCAATGTCATAAAAAACATATAAAAAAGATAAATTGTGTCATTTATACAGATAATATTTACTTTAATAAGCTTATTTTAAGATAACATTTTTTTCAAAAACATTTAATAGTTTTATAATCATAATTTTACAGAAATGACACATGCATGGTTTTAAGAATAAATTCTGTTGCATTCCTCAGGAAAGTGTTACTTACATCAAATAAATAACGAATTTTTTTTAAAAAAAAATAGTGAATTTTTTTGGAAACAAGTAATATAAAAAAAATTAAGTCAATTCCTACTTAGATCAACAAAGAAAAATTTTATTTTACCTACTTTTTATTAAATAGTTACAATTAATATAAACATGTATATACATATGACAGAATCACAACATTAAGAGATAATTAATTGGTTTTAGTTATCATTAGAGTATCGTATTGTCATCCAAAACAATAGTGTATATAAAATTTTAGTTCAAGTAAATGCTTTAAAAAAGTGTGTGTGTGTGGGGACCTTTTCAAGTTTTGACACAAATTGCCAAAAGGGTCGCTAAGTCGCCAAAAATAATGCCAACATGGCTGTATTTGTAATTCTTTAAATAATTAGTTTTAATCAATTAGATTTTATTAATAATAACTAAATTATTGTATTGTCATCCAAAATAATCATGCATATAAAATTTCAGCTCAATTGAGCGCTTTAAAATGTATTTAATTAACGATTGAAAATTCCACCAAGATAAATAAATAAATATATAGAGAGTGTGAGTTAATGGTGGTGTAGGAATTGAAAAACGTATGTATATTTTTTATCTGTCTTTAGATTCCATTTTTCCATTTTAAAGTAAGCATATTCATCTATAATCAACAGTAACTTTGGTGGTAAAGAAAAAAAAATTGAATTCTAAGGCAGTGTTTCTCAAACTGTGGGGCGCGCCCCCTTAGGGGGGCGGGATAATCTTACAAGAAAGGCACGAGTACTTTTAAAGGTGAAAACAAAAGATAATTTTTAAAAAATTATTAATTTACTGGAAGTAAGCAAACAAAGTTCATTCTGACATAATAAAAAATGAAGTGCATATTTACATTGATATAACACAGTTATAAATATATCAATACTGCGCAATGTGTTTTATAATTAATTTAATAATACTATGTTAAGAACAAGTTTAATAATTACCAGTGCCCCATGGGGTTGTCATATTTAAAATTATATGCAAAAATAAATATAATGTTAACATTAAAAGCGATTTTTACTGCGTATATTCTACCGCTGGCTAAAAGTTTTCTCACAATTTCTAACACAAATTCTCGTAAATAATTATTATTTTTCGTAAATGAGTTCTATGAAATTTTATAAAGAACTAACCATAGATGAGCAACTAAGTACAAATTTCATTTAATTGATGAAATGGATAATACTTGAAAAAAAGATTTCTGCACTAGTATTTTTAAGTAGACTCTCAAAAAAACATCTCTTGTTATAGATTAAAAATTACTTTCAGCTGAATTCTCCTCTCTCTATGTGGCAATGTACATAAGCACATCATAAATATGCCGAGAGCGCGCTTCTTCAAAAATTCATCCATAATTCAAAATCCGCATATAAGCCTAGTTGAAAAAAAATTCTTATGGTACTTAGCCGTTTCGTTGGGGGCAAATCTCGCCAAGCAGGCTTTATTGGCGACAACACACAATATACCCACAAAAAAATTTTTATATAAATGTTGGTTCACGTTAGTTTTCCATCTATTTTCGATATATTACGAAAAAGACGTTACTAATAAGAATAGATTGAGACTTGTTTTAAAAATGTGGTGATAAAAGATTACAAGCGGGAATAGTCCGTTTGGCGACTATATCGCTTGCAACAGCGAAACGGAAAAGTACCCTTGTGATATTCGAACATATTGCCATGAGGGTGAAAATGTTGACAAACGAGTGGAATACTTAACGCTAACATTTCTGTTAGGTAAAACACTAACAGTTTTATTTCAAGGTAACCTTTTTTTAAGATAACATATTTTTTGTATTCATTATGATACCATTATAAAAAGTAGTGTTTCTTCTGCACTATTTTTTTTGAAAATGAGAGGCGAAGATAAAATTCTGTATGCCGAACTTCATCACATCGTCGACCTATGTCCCATGCCCTGGAGGAAAATTTTTCTATATGACGATCAATGAATTTTAAAACCTAATCGGTAACTCGGATTCAGACCGTGAATTGTAAATCACCCAAAAAGTTGAAAGATTGAAATCGTTTGGCACGGCCACCGGAAAACGGTAAATATTCTTTTTTTTTTTCTAGCCGATTTCTCTGAGATAAGCTCATCCGCATATACATGCCACCCCCTTTACTTTAATTTTTTTAAAAAAATCGGCTTATACACGAAAATATACGGTATATAAATTTATGAACATAACGCTTTTAACTAACTATTTACTTTCGACATGTTTACAAATTTTATCAAAATACACATGCAGTTTCAATTTTTTCAATTTTATTTATTAAATATCACAGATATGTTATGTAACTTTTTACTCCGGTATTATTTAAATTCCGCACAACAAACTATTGCCGATTTATAACATAAATAATTCATAAATTAATTAATAAAATCAACTTAATATTTTTATTTAATAAAATAAATTTATATAATCAATTGAATAATCAATTTAAATAATTTATTAAATTTGTTTCATCAATTTTATTTTCTAATATTATTTTATGCGCTATATAAATAATCAAATTCACTTTATTAACATTAGTTAGTCACCCTTTGTTATTTTCCTTAATCCCCAACCTCAAACGATTTCACCATAACACTTATAAATATGCATATACCTTCCCAGCGAATGTTTTGATGTGTCAGGAATTACGGTTACAGCTCGCCGTAACATTGACCTTGAAGGCTTAATGGCCATTTCGGGTTCTATCAGCGGGAGATATGCAACTCCTGTGACGAATTTCGATTTCGTCGCAGTGTGGTCCAAGAACTAATAATTTTCCTGCAGTTAGGAAGATGATCGAGGAAAAAAGAAATAATAATAATAAAAAAGGTGCTTCTCCTGTAACTGATTACGACACACGAGATGGTCTGTGAAGGTCATGCCACGGAGCTTATTCATAAAGAAAAGGAAACAAAAAAGTTCGGGTTTCAATATTCTGGACCGTTATGGCTAATGGATGATGATTCCAGTTGATTAGTTGGCTATAGTATTTCCGTGTGCTGTAATTTCATCTGTTTCTTGCAGTAAAGAGTAAGGTCAGATAAAATGAGAAACGTAGGATTCCTTCGAAAAGTATAAAGAATTGTATTAATATCTTACGAAGAAAACGTGGAATACTAAAAAAGCAAAAGTGACCCATAAAAAAGCGTTGCTTGTTTTAGGATTTTAAACTCTCTTTTAAAATTTAAAAAGTGTGCGGTTTGTTTTTATATGTAAGGAACACGTAAATAAATTACAAAATACCAACTGTAATAATACGAACAAACTCATTTAAAAGCATATTATTAAATTAGAAATATTAACATTAACATTATGTACTTGGGAAAACTAAACACAGTAGCTCAGTAAAATTTTAGTTTAAAAAAAAATTAAATCAAACAAGGATTTAGCACGAATATTCAAAATGTTAAATCCAAAAGAGAAATAAATTTACAAAAATATATAAAGAGCCAAGAAACTAAGAATAAAGATTCGTAATACAGTCGTCTGGAAAACTCGGCCGAATGGGAACCATGAGGAGGCCACCTTAGTGAATCAAGAATAAAATTCAAAAAGAATAAGTTCGAATATTTCCTCAGAAAATATTGTGCTGCACTTGTATACATTCTTTGCTGAGAATACGAGAAAAAAAATAACTGCCAAAAATACTCTTAACCAAACAACAAAAAAAAAAAAGGTACTTCTCATAAAATAGGTATAGAAACATTTACTACGAAAAATGAAAAATTACAAATACAGTAGTATACAGCAGGGGTGGCGAACCTTTATGGATCAAAGTGCTATTTTTTCTAAAGAAATATTTTAATGAGCTATAGATGGGCTGTCAGATAATTTTGACTTGGGATTATTATGAAAATAAAACTAAATACTAACAACTCAAAACTCTTTATTTACTACGAAAACCGTGGCTTTTGGTTCTTTTAATAGTAGTAAATGTTTTGAAGCTATACATGTCATTCAAATGCGCAATATTAGTGATATTCACATGATAAGATGCTTTTGCTTTTTTGCATCAAAATGGATGCTGAATTGGAGTGATTTGCCGAACGGTTTATATAAACGAGTCTTTAATGTTATTCATCTCTAAAAATAATGACTCGCATGCATAAGTAGATGAAAATAATGGTTAAAATAGCATGGACTAGCTTCTTCAAACAGTTAAATGTTTCTGAAATTGAATTCCATGTTTCCAAAATTTCATTACTCGGATTTTTTTATTTATAATGCTTGTTAATATTTCTGTGTGTTTCAATCAATTCCAGTTTTTCTTTTTTCAACTAATTTTTGAATCCATATTGAACTAGACGGGAAACCAAACAGTTGTATTTCAAATTTTTCAATTTCCTATCAATCGAATTGGGACAAGTTCAAATTAATAATTGAAGTCACATCAGGGTACATAAAAAATTTGAGTTTCCGATAATTCTTTGAACTGAGAAAATCTCGCTGAAAACTGGGACCAATCACTCCCGTTTGTCCGTAATACTTCACGTTGAATTTTGTTATTTTGAATTAAAATGCAATCCGTTTTGTTCGGTGGCGTGCCCAAAATATTGTCTCGCGTGCCATTGGTTCGCCCTCCCTGGAATACTGTAATTTACCAGAAATCATCATATCTCAGAGAAATCTTTTATGAAGGCATAACGCTGTCTATAATAAATATTAAGTAGCCGACATTGCAAAAATTGGCTACTTTTTTTTAAAGAAATGCATTATGTCCTCTAGTTTTCCGAACTGCACTCTGCGTTTTACTGCTTCATCGCCGAAGATCACAATATCGAATTAATGCTTATTTCCAGCACCTTTTCAAAATACTGAAGGGTGGTTTTGGTTTCGACAGTCTTTAGTCTCGCACTATATCATATTTTAGGAGTTTGTACTGTGTTCTCAACGTTTTAACTTCTTCATTTTCTAGACTTTTTTTTAACCGTGACAGCAACAATAAATTCTGCATGGTGATTATAAATAGTTTTGCTTGGTATTTACCGTCCTGTAATGTGTTTTTTTTACCCGTGATTGCAGACCGATCTATCCAGACGCTTAAATTAACGTAGTGAATGCTGAGTTTTTCGGGACTCTGCTGTATAACAAATTCTTTAACATTATTTAGAAACAATTTGTCTAACAACCAAATTAAAAACAACAATAATTTTAAAAATATTACGCAGGACCCAGAAATCTTAAATAGTATTTTATTGTAGTAATTGTATACAAAAAAAGCAGAACTCAATAGTTTTCTCAATGTCGTAAGAATCTTTATTGTTACAGGTTAAAATATTTTAGAAGCCAATACTTTGTGGTATTATAATACCTATTGAATATTTTAAGAAAATAATACTTAAAAAGTAATAATGAGCTAAGACAAGGAGTTTCAGTTTAAAAAATATATTTTAAAACTTCACAGCTCTGTCGAACAAAATTGAGCTGCTTTTTTGTAAGATGAAAACTTAAATTTTTCTTTGGAATATTTAAAAAATTTTGATACAAATTTTTCTAAAAGGATATTTTTAAAAAGTTATAAAGCAAACTTTCATCACAAATAACTTTTATTGAATTTCTGAAATTTTGACATCTAAAAGCCTTTAATTTTATTTTACTTTTCTTAACCATACTTTGTTAACAATTAAAATAAAAATCATACCATGAATTCTAAAATCATACGAAGAATTGTATCATTCCCTATCCCCAAGCGTAATATTATAATAAGCATAAAAAGTTAAGGAATCTGAAATATAAAGCATGAATTCTAAAGTTTAAAAGATTTTTTTCTTTACTTATTATTTTCTGATCACTTGCACTCATCCACTGACTGACCGGCACCTGAGTAAATCCCTGTACCAAAACCCCTCTTAGGACTTTACATTTTAGCAATTGTATGCATTACATTACAAGGTTGTCTGTAACTTGTTGGCCTCGTATCATTTATAAGGCTGATACGCCCCTGCACTCATCATACAACCGGTTCATTTTGCATTCAATAGTTAGTTACATAATTTCTGTAGTTATTCGTTTTCAAAATCATAATGCAAATATATTAATGCATATTTTCATAGAATTGTAACGAATAAGATGTAAGGACATAGAATCTGAGATCATATATTTTAATACAGTGGGTGATCGGTTAACGAACAAATCGTATAACGAACACTTTCACGAAAGATGATTTTGCGGATCGGATAACGAACAATATTATTCGATAACGAACACTTTCAAGAAAGAATTTTCGTGTTTGGGAATGTAACGAACATATTCGACAATGAACAAAGCGAATTCTGCAACGGACAATTACCGGTTCAGAAAAAATTAATATTAAACATTTGTTATCATTTTGTACGTACAAAATAAGATCTACTGAAAGGAGAAATGTTTAAAGCATGATTAGTACTCGATACTTACTAAAAAGAAACTCAATGAATTTTAAAGGTCATTCAATAAATTATTATTATGACTAAAATCAATACACACCTGAATATTTGAATTTCAATAGGAATATCAATATTTATCAGCCGGATAAGTTATGGGCGAGTGGATTTAAGCGACATGGCAAATAAATTAAGCAGCAATACGTAAATCGACGTCCAATTACTCCTCAAAACCTTTTTTTACTACGAAAAACTGCATTTTGTTCTTAATAGTAGTAAATGTTTTAGTTATACTGTCATTAAAATTTAAAGTAACATTAGTGTGATTTCTGCTGTTCAGATTTTTGAAAAATAAAATTTTAGGTTGTTAAGATGTTCTTTTAACAAAATGGATGGAATTGGAGGTTTTTCGAACGGTTTATATAAACGAGTTTGTTATTCATCTCTAAAATAATGCCCCATGCATAAGTAGATGAAAATAATGGTTAAAATAGCATGGACTGTTTTTCAAACAGTTAAATGTTTCTAAAATTAAATTTCCATGTTTCCAAAATTTCATTATGTTTTTTATTTATAATGCTTGTTAATATTTCGTGTTTTTCCAATCAATTCCATTTTTTTTTTTTTCAATAATTTTTTGAATCCATATTGAAAGACGGAAACCCAAAAAAGGGTTTTTTTCAAATTTTAAATTTCCTACAATCAATTGGGACAAGTTAAAATTAAAAAATTTGGTAAATCAGGTACATAAAAATTTGAGTTTCCGAAAATTTTTTTGAACTGAGAAAATCTCGCGAAAACTGGGGACCAATCACTCCCTTTGTCCGTAATACCCGTTGAATTTGTTATTTTAAATTTAAAAATCAATCCTTTTTGTTCGGTGGCGTGCCCAAAATAGTCTCGCGTCCCTTTGGGTTTCGCCCCCCCGGGAATATATAATTTACCAGAAATCATCAATCTCAGAAATTTTTTTTGAAGGCATAACGTTTCTATAAAAAAAAGACCCGACATTGAAAAAATTGGCTTTTTTTAAAAAATGATTATGCCCTTTATTTTTCCGAACTGCACTCTGCGTTTTACTGCTTCATCACGAAGACTACGATTGAATAATACGTTTATTTCCGAAGCACCTTTTCAAAATACTGAAGGGGTTTTTGGGTTTAAGTCTTTAGCCCCACTATATCATATTTTAGAAGTTTGTACTGTGTTCTCAACGTTTTAACTTCTTCATTTTCTAGACTTTTTTTTTAACTGTGACAGCAACAATAAATTCTGCATAGGACATAATGTTTTGCTTGGTATTTACCGTCCTGTAATGTGTTTTTTTTTTTACCTGCAAGATTGTGACCGATCTATCCAGACGCTTAAATTAACGAATGCCGAGTTTTCGGGACTCTGCTGTATAACAAATTCTTTAACACATTTAGAACAATTTGTCTAACAACCAAATTAAAAACAACAATAATTTTAAAATATTACGCAGGACTCAGAAATCTTAAATTATATTTTATTAGGTAATTGTATACGTAAAAGCAGAACTCAATAGTTTTCAATGTCGTAATAATCTTGAGTTGTTACAGTTAAAATATTTTAGAAGCCAATACTTTAGAAAGACACACTATTGAATATTTTAAGAAAATAATAATAAAAAAAGTATAATAATGGTTACACAAGGAGTTTCAGTTTAAAAAATATATTTTAAAACTTCACAGCTCTGTCGAACAAAATTGAGCTAACCTTTTTTGTAAGATGAAAACTTAAATTTTTCTTTGGAATATTTAAAAAATTTGATACAAATTTTTCTAAAAGGATATTTTAAAAGTTATACAAACTTTCAATACAAATAACTTTTATTGAATTTCTGAAATTTTGACATCTAAAAGCCTTTAATTTTATTTTACTTTTCTTAACCATACTTTGTTAAAAAAATAAAAAAACTACCATGAATTTAAAATCATACGAAGAATTGTATATTCCCTATCCCTAAGCGTAATATTATAATAAGCATAAAAAAATTAAAGGGAAACTGAAATATAAAGCAAAATTTTAAAAATTTAAAGATTTTTTTTACTTATTTTTTCGATCCCTTTCACTCATCCACTGACTGACCACCTGGTGGGGGCCCCCTTTAAAAACCCCTTTTGGGATTTCCTTTAAAATTTTATAATTGTAGATTAAAATGTTGGGGTTTTCGTAACTTGTTGGCCTTGTATCATTTATAAGGCTGATACGCCCCCCGCACTCATCATACAACCGGTTATTTTTTCATTCAATAGTTAGTTACATATTCTGTAGTTATTCGTTTTCAAAATCATAATGCAAATATCTCAATGCATATTTTCATAGAATTGTAACGAATAAATGTAAGGACATAGAATCTGAGATCATATATTTTTAAAACAGGGGTGATCGGTTAACGAACAAAATTCCCCGAAAGATTTTTTGATCGGATAAGAAAATACTTTCAAAAAAGAAATTTTTTGTTTGGGCAACGAACACATATTCGGGTAATGAAAAACGAATTTAACGGACACTTCGGTTCGAAAAAAAAAATATTAAACATTTGTTATCATTTTGCAAAAAAAT
>BMAV01024367.1:0-122514 GCA_019973955.1 Trichonephila inaurata madagascariensis | reverse complement strand
ATATTTTACCTAAATTAAAACTATGTCTTTAAAAACCTTTTCTAAAGAAAATTTTGTTTCACGGGTATGCAATTTTTATATTTTTATAATGATAGCTAATATATATTGAAAGGAGCTCTTTGTAAAGGATTCAAAAATTTATTTTTTACAATTTTTTTATGTGAAAAATGGGTCAAATTTCACTATGTTTGATAAAATATTTTATAAATCATGAAAAAGTTCAAAATTAGCTAAAAGCTCATTTTAGTATAATGAGAAAGGTGCACTTTAATTGTATGGAAAATTTCAAACATTACATCTAACGGATTTTGAGAAAAGATACATCGAAAACATCCAATTTAACATTGTCGGTATAGAGGTTTCCTACTCCCCTTAACCGAAACTCAAAATTATGATGCTCGTCGCCAATAGCCTTCAGTTTGTATTATATAAATTTACTGTGTACAGCTGTAAAAATGAAAAGTAATATTTTGTTCGATAAAGACTGGTCGCTGGGTGGTTTTTTTCACTGGGGATCGGTTTCTAGCTCTAAACCCCGTTCAGGTGAACTTAGTGTATCCTTGGGCTTTGTGAGAATAGCCTCCGTGTTGCTTTATAGTGAGACATTAATTTTCGTAGTAAGATTCAAAAGTTCCAGGAGACTGAGTATATAACTTAGAAAATATTAAACCTCGGGTTATTTTCAGAGGGTAAAATATAAAAAACAAACGGTAAAATTTTTTAAAATTTAAATTTAACTCGAATTTTTTAACATTATTTATAAAGGAATGGTGCTTCAGAAAAGTATAAAATTTTTAAAAAATATAATTTAATTTTAAAATTATAAGCACATGAAAATTTGTAATAAATATTAAGTAATTTTTTTAATTCGAAACTTTTTTAAAATAGTAGCCCCTGATTGTATAAAACTTTATAGAATTATAAAAAAGTATTATACTCTTTTTAAACCTACATCATTTAAAAAAAATACTTTTTTATTTCAAAAAAATTTTGGGAAAATTTTTAAAAAAAATTTTTAAATGTATTTTTTATTTTTAAAAATATTAATTTATTATTCTACAAATATAATATTACTAAGTGTAATAAAGGGTACATTTAACTTTATAAATCAACTTTGCTTGTTTAAATTTGCTACTATTTTAAAAAAAAACATGCGCAACGTAAAATTAATAAATATTTCTTATAAAAAATTTTTTTTTTGTATGCTTATAATTTTTAAAAAATTTTGATTATATTTTAACATTTTATATTTTTGAACCCCATTTTTATAAATAATGTCAAAAGATTGGGAAATTTTTCATTTAAATTTAAAGGAATTATACCTGTTTGAAAATTGTTTTAAATTTTAAAATCTAGAGAAATTTCACCCCCGAACCCTTTAAAAGTGTTCTAAACACATCCTCTTTCAAATAAGACCCTTGAGCAACAGTACATTTTGACACCACTTGTAATGTTCATCAAAATTTTTAGCCATGTCCATTTTAGCGATACATTTTTAACTTCATCTGCAGATTGAAATCGACGACCCTGCAGGTGACGTGCCGGTCAAGAAACATTTCGAAATTGGAGGACATTTGAGGGAGCGAAATCAGGGGAGTAAGGAGAATGCGGCAAAACAGTTGCTTTCATTTTCACCTAATCGTTGTTTGAAGCACGCTCTTACGTACCGCGGTTGAAAGCCTTTCAATGTTTTCAGCGGTGTGAGAAACCTGTGGACGTATAGAGCATCTTTGACACTTTTCATGCCTTCTCTGAAACGTCAATGCCACTCAAAATCTTTTGTTCAAAATAATGTTTCACTGCCTTAACCTTGCTTCAACATTTCGAAAGTCTCCTTAGTGCTTTAAAAGCCAACACAAGTGACAGCGATAGCCGAGTGGTATAGGTATCGGATCGTGGCTTGCCTTGTCACGAGTTCGAGCCCAGTACCACTAAAGACCCGCCGTGTAGGGCAGCGATGCACGTTAAATCTATCGAGAGCTGAAACTTCATCCCGTTGGTGTGGTGTGGTAGTTAGGAGAGGGGGATGCCAGCTCAGGTGTCGTCCACGTCACTTGCCCATGGTTCAAAAGTACGTGGTCCGTCGACAAAAGCCCTCGTATAGCTGAACAGTGCGACGTTAATATTCAATCAATCAATCAAAGCCAACACAAAATTTGATATTATTCTCTGCTCCACAAACGCAATTTCTTTACATCGCCGGCTACGCCGTAGCAAGCCACCGACCACGTGATTTGAGACAAACCTTTTTAGTAAAGGGAAGGAACGCAATTACATAGAAATGTTATCGTACTCACTCTATTGCAAAAATTTTTACGTTACAGGCTCATTCCAGGAACTATTTAATCCTATATATACTTCGTATAAAACTCTCTCTCCAAAGAAAGAATTAAAAAAAATTAATAATTTTTTTTTTTTTTTTTTTACGAATTTTAATAAAACATTTGTTATAAAAACTATTTATTTTTATTTTAGTTAAAACGAAAAATATATCCTGAAAAAAAAAATTTACTAACTTTTCATTGCTTAGCAATATTATACAGTCGGACCTCTATATAACGAAGTCACTGAATCCCGGAAAAAAGTTCGTTATATGAAAAATGCGTTATCTAGAGGTTCATATTTTAATATAATTTATATAAACCACATAAAACAAATTTTAAATTCATAAGCACTATATATTTAAAAAAAGTAATTATTCACACCTTTTTTTAAGGTATCCGACTACGTTCGGAACCGTGATCTTGCAGAAGCGTATAAATGGATAATATTTATGATATTTAGTGTCACTTAGATTAGAAAATGTATATAAAGTTGTTTTAAAAATAGTATTGCAATAAAAAATTATTTAAGTACAATATTTTGACAAAAGATGAACATAGAATGACCCATTTTCAAAATATTCTCCTTTTGAGAAAAATGCTTCTATTATAATAATATTTCACCTGTA
Organism: Trichonephila inaurata madagascariensis; assembly: GCA_019973955.1. Lineage (NCBI taxonomy): Eukaryota > Metazoa > Arthropoda > Arachnida > Araneae > Nephilidae > Trichonephila > Trichonephila inaurata. The sequence goes on along the minus strand of BMAV01024367.1, from coordinate 119,564 downwards.
TATAGCTCATACCTCTGTACAGAGGCTCAACAAGAATTTTTGAAATATATAACTTAGAAGTGGGTTTATCCATGTTTTACGACAACAGAGGGGAGAAATTTTAAGAAAAAAAACGCCGATAATTATTCCAATGGTTTGTAACTCTGAAAGTAATGTGAGTTTTTCAAAAAAACATAGTTGAGCCCTTGTACAGAGGTCTGAGCTATATACAAGCAAAATATTATTATAAGAGAAGCATTTTTCACAAAAGGAGAACATTTTGAAAAAAGGTTATTCTAAGTTAATTTTTTACCGAAATATTGTATTTAAATAAAAAAATTTTATCAAAATGTCCTTAAAACAATTTTATACATGTATTTTAATCTAAGTGAAACGAAATATCATGAAAATTATCCATTTATGCGCTTTTTTTAAAATCACAGTTCCGAACGTAGTCGGATCCCTTAAATTAATTTATGTTTATTTTATATATCATATCCATCAAAAAAGAAAGAGAGAAAGAAAAACTGCAAGGAAAACAAGGAAAAAGATTGTCGAAGAATTCACTATATATTCAATATTAAGAAAATAATTTTATACTAAAATTAATGAATTTAAAGGACATGTTCTAATTAGAAGCATACAAGTAATATTATACATGCATTATTTTATAATTAGAACACTGGGACATAGGGCAACTCCACTGAGGATGAAAGAAGATATCGAAGATGTTTCTAGTGAAATGGGCAATGGGGATTAAATGTTGCACTTCTTGTATGAAACGTCCAGAACTCTGTTGCTCTCGACGAGTTAGGATCTAATAAAACCAGTGTAAGATTTATGACCACCCTAAAATGTGTTAAAGATAGAATAACTTGAAATTTTTTTTCAGAAATACTTTTAAAAAAGGGAGAACAAAAATTGAATCACAAAAGAAAAAGTTCGTTATATAGAAAATGCACTTCGCTATAGAGAGGTTATTTTACGAAGAAAATTGTGAAATGTTCAAGGTTCCAGGAAAAAGTTCGCTGTATAGAAAAATTCGTAGTATAGAGGTTCCTTATCTAGACGTTCGACTGTACTTCGAATTACTGGTTATTTCATTTACTATCCCATATCTCTAAATTTAAATACAACCCCAAAAATGACAAGAACATTCTACTTTATTTTCAGAAAACTATTTACTTTTTTTTTACATTTCTCACCATGCTGAGACTTTCCCATAATTTCTAATTACAAATTTCATACTTCATGTCATTCTAATCTTACCATTCTAATACCGACGTTAACACTTCGTTCAATCGAGCGTATACCCCTTGCTGAGAAATACTAGCTACTGACTTTCTTATTCATATCGCTAAACGATATGACAGTTCATTACAAATAATCATCATTATCCCGCCTTCCTGTTCCATATCTCTTTAAATATCGTCATTTGAATATGTCAACACTTTTAAATGTCAGGGTTCGTTAGGCAGGGACTTTAAAAAATGTTTTTGTGTGTCGCGACAACTGACAAAAGTGCTTGCTGATAGCAATCGTTTATTTATCATATTTTTCATATTCATCCGTTACGGTTCTATCTTACTATTTATTTCCGACAAATGCATTTGGGTTGAAAATATATTGCTGCTTTCCAAAACCTAAATAAAACCGAGAAAAACTGTTTTTGTTCTACCCATCAGAGGACATTTAAATGCAAAAAAGGTGAATGTTAGGCATGTGTATTGGATTGTTATGCGTTTTAGCTTCAATTAACGTATATGGATAGACCAATATCCAAACACCCGCTTGGAGAAAAATTTTCAAATATTATATGTGGTTATAGGACATGTTAGCCACTTCCCACTAAAGGGTTAAACTATGCTATGCCATTGGGAAATGATGTCTTATTTTGATTTTTCGATATCTGTTTAAAATTCAACATATTTTTTTCGACTTATTATAAGTTTTATTTTGAGAAATTTAAATAAATTTTTTGATTGGCAGAACCATGTTTGACTTGTGTCCACCCTGATTTGGCCACCCACGAGCGGTGGTGCAATACGCTGCACACCTGCTAGATCAGCCCTGTTTCTTCAAGACTTTGGTTTGAATCTTTGACTACTATGATCCACCGTAGAGAGAGGTTACACGCACATTAAATCTGCCGATACTCAGTCCTCACGTTGGCATGTGGAAGTTTGGAATGCAAAAAGTTCAGGTGTCATTTCGTCTCTTTAACATGTCCAAAAATTACCAGGTCCGTTGCTGTCAATAGCTTTTATATTAGTCCGGTATGCGATATTAATAAACATTCAATCACATGAACTGATGTTATTAGTTGATTGTTTCACAAATGTTGTTATGTATCGTATTGTAATAACAAAAACAAAACAAAACAAAAAATTAAATCAATTCCTAACAGACTAAACAAAGAAAAATTTTATTTTAGTTTATTTATTAAATAGTTACAATTATTATAAATATATGTATATGCATAGACAAATCTCAACATTAAGTTGTAAATTAATTATTAAGTATCATTAAAATATCATATTATCATCCAAAGTTAATCGTCTATATAAAATTTCAGTTCAACTGAATGCTTTAAACGTGAGAAAAACCTTTTCAAGTTTTGACACAAGTCGCCACATTCCAATGTGGCTGTATTTGTACTTTAAATAATTAGTTTTAATCAATTAAATTGGCTAATTATAATTTTCAAATTTATTGTATTGTCATTTAAATAATGATGTATATATAAAAGTTCAGTCTATTTGAGCACTTTAAAACGTATTTTATTAACGATTGAAAATTCCACCAAGACAAATAAATAAAATAAATAGAGAGTGTGAGCTAATAGTAGGAATTTTAAAATTATACTACAAAAATGGAAATGCCACCAAAATAGAATAAATCATACAATATTACCTCCTGCGTGTCTGTGTACGCATGACAAAGCTAGTGCATGCGCGCGCGCACTTATGCAGATAAAGGTTTGTATATTAACTATTGAAAGGTTGTAAATTGAGTTTGTATCCTCTCAAAACATTGTGTGTGGCAGCACATTACAAAATGGCGTACAGTTTGAATTCTGGACGTTTAACTTACCAAAGTTATTAGCTTAAGTGATCCTTTTAGAGTACTTCAGAACACATAGGTTTTGCCACCAAAGTATTTTTATATGCAATTTCTGTGCATGAATGCGATTTACATATTTCTCTGTGTGAATTTTTAAAGTTGAAGTAGATTATATATATTTTTTCAACCTATTTAACTTTTTAAATTTTTTTATTTTAGGCATATATTACTACATAATGCGTAAAGGAGAAAATTTATCTGAAACATTTATTTTCTACCAAAAATTTTCGTTGGTCATAAAAGGTTATTTCATTGTCTGAGTTAATATAATATAAGCAGAAACAAGTTTAGAACTACCATATTCTTCAGGGAGCTAACTGCCACCGTAATCATCTCTCTTCTTTGGTGTGGTGGTGTGTGGTAGTTAGGAAAGGGGAGCCAGCTCAGGTGTCGTCCTCGTCTCTGACCATGGTTTAGGAATAACGAGGTCCAATTTTGCTAAAAACCTTTTATGTAGCGTAACACAGTGCGACGTTAATATTCACTCAGCCCTCGCCATCTACTATCTCAATTCAACTAATATTGTGGTTAATTAATTTAAGAAAACAAACACATGAAACTAACATGCTAAAAATGTATACTATTTGTTAAAAATTTTGTGAATTTCAGAATGAAATCATTATTATAAATTAAGAAAAGTATCATAAAGAATAAAATTATCATTCACATTTAAAAATTCTTGAACAATACTTATAATTTCTTTTTGAGTTATTAATATTTGTCGCTACTTTTTCCTTTGCATTTTAACTAATTTTACCAACAAATTTCAATATTTTACTGTTTCCAACCACTACACTGCTGAAGATAATATCAGCCATAAAAATAAAAGAATTAAATATAATAATAATACTAACTTATAATCCTTGTTCAGCCTTGCTTGAACGAGCTATTTATTGGTTGTGCTCCGTATTGGATTTGTTTTTCGGTTCTAAATTTCATTTCCATACAGCGGTTCTCAAACTGTGGAAGTTGTCATCTAGTTGTGTGTGATAATCCTACGTTGGGGATGGGGACGAGCATATCAAAAAAGTCTAAAATAAAGTTATTTAAAAAATTTAATTTACTGAAAAGAAGCTAAACAAAATATATTCTGACAGTAAAATAAAATGCACATCTACACTAATATACTTATAAATTTATCAGAGAACAATAAAGGTATTTAATAATTGATTTATATATACTTAAATTATCTATATAAAAATAAGCCCCATAATAAGCGTAAATAGTATCTTCGAAACACTTTTATTTTAAGTGCAGAAAATTCATCATTTGCCCCAGCTCAAAATTCAAAGAGTGATTTATTACAAAATTGCCTTTTGATTTTGCTACTTGACGTGAAATCTATGAAGACAGTACGTGGGTACCTGGGTGCTTATGCCTCTTTAATTACATGAAATTATTTTGCAATCTATTCTAATTTTAAAATCAGGAGAAAATAGGTAAATATAAATACTTATCATAGTTACTTAAAAGTATATATATATATATATATATATATACATATATATATAACTTACTTAAAATATCTATTACTTAAAAGAGTAACATATACAAAATTTAATGCTTATCTTGATAATGTTTTATGCCTATAATTAAGCTAGCTTTTTAGATTTAGCGTCAAAGTACGTTATTATTGCATAAGTGCATTGCCGTTGTATGGGGAAGGCATAAAAAGTTATGTTTGAAAATTGGGCCGCCAGATATTGAAAGTTTGAGAAGCATTGAATAAGAAATAATTTATTTTACTTCATTTTCTTTAATTTTCCCTCAATTTTCCTTAGAGGTATTATGTAATGAAATATGAAAAATATTGAAATGAACCTCTATATAAATGAAAAACGCTAAAACCCGGGAAAGTGTTCGTTATATGGAAATTCGTTATATAGAGGTTCATCTTTAATAGACTTTATAAACCACACATAAAAACGAATTTTAAATTATAAACAATATATATTAAAAAGGCGTTTTTAAAATTAGAATGCTTTATTTTATATATCTTACCATCAAAAAAAAGAAAGAAAAACTAAGAAAAAATAAGAAAAAGAATGTCAGAAGAATCACTGTATTTTCAATATTAAGAAAATAATTTTATACCTCAAAATTAATGAATTTTAAGGACATTTTATAACTTAAAGCATACAAGTAATATTAAACATAACATTTGTATAATTGGCTAAACATGGGGTAATTGACAACTCCACTGAGGGTGAAAGAGGATATCGAAGATGTTTCTATTGGACTGGGCAATGGGGGGTTAAAGGTTGCACTTTCTTTTTGGATTAAAACCTCCTTATTTTAGCTGTTCTATGAGTTAGATCTAATAAAAACTGTGCCTCAAGATTTATGACCATCATAAAATGTACTCAAAGAGAGAATAACTTGAAATTTTTTCAGGAAATAATGAAAAAAGGGGAGAAACAAAATTGATTCCCTAAAAGAAAAGTTCGTTACATAGAAAATGAACTTCGCTATAGAGAGGTTATTTACGAAGAACATCGCGAAATGTTCAAGGTTCCAGGAAAAAGTTTGCTATTTAGAAAAAATCTTCGCAATATAGAGGTTCGACCGTATTTAGCCTTATTTTGTGCCCTCTTGCTATCCGACTACGTTCGGAACCGTGATTTTGAAAAGCGCATAAATGGATAGTTTTCTATGATATTTAATGTCACTTAGATTAGAATACATGTATAAAATTGTTTTAAAGGACTTTTGACAAAAAAAATTATTTAAATACAATATTTTAAAAACAACCTCAGAATAAATCTTTTCAAAATGTTCTCTCATGTAGAAAAATGCTTCTATTGGGGCAGAATATTTGCCTGTCTATAGCTCAAACCTCTACACAGAGGCTCAACTAGAATTTTTGAAATATATAACTTAGAAGCGGGATTATCCATATTTTAACAGAGGGGAGCAATTTAAGAAAAAATGCCAATAATTATATATTTCAATTGGTGGTAACTTGAAAAATAAAGTGAATTTTCAAAATTCTGTAGTTGAGTTCTGTAGAGAGTTCCTGAGCTATATACAGGCAAAATATTCTTTAATAGAAACATTTTTCACAAAAGGAGAACATTTTGAAAAAAAAGATTCATTCCGCTAATTTTTTGCCAAAACATTGCATTTAACTAAATTTTTTTGTCAAAATGTCCTTAAAACAATTTTATACATGTATTATAATCTAAGTGACACTCGCATCATGAAAAAACCTTTTTTTCAAAATGTTCTCCTTTGTGAAAACAGCCATAATAATATTTTGCCTGTATATAGCCTTGTGACCTCTCTACAGAGGCTCAACTATGATTTTGAAAAATTCACATTTATTTCTGTGAGTTACCACCAATTGAAATATATAATTATCGGTATTTTTTCTTAAAATTGCCCTTCTCAAGCTGTCAAAATATGGATAAACCCGCTCTGCTATAAATTTCAAAAATTCTAGTTGAGCTCTATAGAGAAGTCTGAGCTTACAGACAGCAAAATATTATTATAATAAAAGCATTTTTTCATAAGAACATTTTGAAAAATATTCTAAGTTAATTTTTTGCCAAAATATTGTATTTAAATAATTTTTTTTTTGTCAAGAAGTCCTTAAAACAATTTTATACATGTATTCTAATCTATGTGCATAATTAAATATCATGAAAATCATCCATTTATGCGTTTTTTAAAATCACGGTTCCGAACGTAGCGTCGGATACCTTAATAAAGGTAAATTTCTGGTTATATCTTATTAGTCGACCGTACTCATAAATCAAATTCCAAGAGCATCTCCGTCTCTGACACCTTGAACGGCATCCCCAATTAAACTTCCTATTCAAACCTAGAGATGAATCAGGATGCGATAACATCCCCCAGCTCGACATCAAACAACCCCGGTAAATAAACGGATCGCTCAACCAGTAGATGAGATGCAAGCTCAGCAATTAGCGAACTGGTTTCGAAGGTTGGATTTATTAAAGTTCTTTCTTACTGGTGAAAAAGAAAAGCTTCCGTTTTGAATGATTCCTACAAACTGGAAGTGATCCGTCATGTCAGTATCGTGTATAGGAACGTTTTGCTGGTGTGTGGAAAATGTGCATGTGGAAGAAGGACTCAAAAAGGGAAACATCTATGAAGGTTTTGAAGGGTCAGTGCGCGGTCATATATTAATATGCGGGATGGAATGAATTAGTTGGTTTATACTTCTGTGAGAATGAAGTTTATACAGTGTTGATGTTTTGGAAGAACATCCGTGGGGTGATAAAATACAATGTTAAGTGTTTATGACTATTCATAAAAAGTGACAAAGCAGGGTGTTTTTATATCACGGAGTAAGTTGTTAGATATAAATAGGTATGTTCTACCGAAGTCTGAGTTGAATCTATTAAAACTTAGTGGGAAAGTATGTATATAGATCTTCAGATGCTATTAAACATGTTGATTGTGTTGTTCCTAAGATATCCGAACACTATTCAGATTACTTTCAAAAATAGCATACTAAAACATTATAAATACTTTTTTAAGGATCAATATCAATAAATTTTAGTACTTAACCAACAATATTTAAAATAAACAATTTAAGTGGACACAGTACGATTCAAATGACAAAAATTGGTCGAAAAAATCAAATATAATTTTTATAGCCTAAATTATTCTTTTATATACTTTTATATAACTCACAATATTTGAAAGTTTCCTAAACTTAAAAAACGCAGAATTATGATAGCTCTGCGTTCGTTTTTAATCACATTCCTATGGCAAATCAAAACTTTAAACTTACTTATCTCAGAAAGATAAAATAACTAGTTTGTCTCTCTCATTTAAAAATCTAAGGCTTTTATTCTATTGTACCAATGCTTTTAAATTTTTTTACCTATGATCAATAGCATATGGAACAAAAAGTTGTGTTTTTTTTGAATCAATGCAATATTTTTTAAAAGTAATTGAATTCACAATTTGTAAATTTTTTGGGTTAAATTTCAGCCAAACATTCCTAAAAAGAAGTATTGTACAAATACCAATCATGTTATAGCAAAACCTATAGTAACTTTTGTTATACATAGTTTGATGTACATGTAACCGAATTTTCTATAAATGTAAGTCAATTTTTGTGGAAAAGTAGCATTTTAAAATAATTTCACAAATTTTAAGTTTTTTTCCTTAAAAAAATTAAATGACTAGCTTTTATGTAAATTTTAAAATAAAATGGTTTTAATATGTATACACAATATTAGAGGCAAACAAAAAATTTGAAAGGATCTTAAATTAAAAAATTTTTAGTGTAAATCGTACCATGTCCCCTAAATTTTACTACAAATCATAATTACACAAGAAATTTCCAGCATTTTTTAAAATTTGTAGTAGCCAGTTAGAGCAGTGCTTCAAAACTTTCAATATTTACGACCCAATTTTCCATCATCATAATGTTCATATTTCGCCCTCCTCGTGTCGTAAAACAATGCATTGAATTCATAATAATAATGTAATTTTAATGCTAAAGTTACAAATACGACTTACATAATCATAAACATTACAAATTATCAAGATGATACTAGATTTTGTATACAATTTTATATTTGACGTGCAGCACATGGAATCACTGGTAATTATTAAACCTTGCCTTAACTTAGTGTTAAAATGAATTATCAAATTCATTGTACAGTAGTGATACACCAATATCAGTGTAAATGTTCGTGTGTTTTATGTGTTATTATGTCAGAATGTATTTTTGTTTTGCTTATTTCAGTAAATTTATGTGATACTTTTAAAGAATTCTTTTATTCTCGACTTTTGATATATTCCCTTTCCCCTACCTATATGAGAGCACACGCCCCAAAGAATGAGAACGCTAAATCAGAGAAAAAGTGCACAAATTTATAAAAGGCGAAAAGTTTAGTATATCAATAGAGGTATTACTAAAATAAATTCATGTACACATTTATCTGTCGAATGTAATAAAATTTTAATAAGTTTTATTAAAATATAAAAAATTTAGAGGACTGAATAAATATACAAATTAATATTTTATATGCATATTGAAATAATAGATCGTACATTCCAAAAATATTCAAACAGTAAGAATTATTTTAACACATACGCTAGATAATATAAATATCGGTTCAAGCAGTTTTGTAAGAAAATACATCTAGTTGATTTCGAGTTATCAGGTCTATCTTGATAGATTTTGAACAATTAACGCCCACTTACACCCAGCCAGATCCTTCTGTTTTTGTAATTTTATGTTACGTTTACGTGCTGTTATTTATGCCACCTGGATCGACAGTAACATCAGATCAAGGACCACTTCAAATCTTCATCCGGTATAGTGGTTAGTGAAGTTGACTGCGCGCCGCGGCGGTCATGGGTTCGAATCGGAGTAGCGTACGGATGTTTGTAAACGTATAGTGCTTTCGCAGTGCTGGGGTAGTCTAACTAGCCGTCGAGCTGTGCAAGTCCTCTTATGAGGTTGTGAAGGGGAAGAGTAGCGAGAGGCCCCTGACCATCCCCAGGGTACTTCCTCAAAAATTGGGGTGGAAACCGAGCAAAATCGTACTGCCACCGTAAGGAAAGCCCACAAACGATGTGAGCAAAACTCCAGCCCTCAGCCTTCGATGTTTATTGTAACTGGCCTCTATCTAACGTAGAAATAAAATAATAAACTGTTTTGTAAAGCCAAAACAATTGCTTCTATTCAATTTAAAAACAACAACCAAAATGTGGCAAGGTTTTGATTTAATGTTTTAATTTCAACGTGTACAGATATCCTGAATTTGCTCATTGAAGAACAATTAAAAGCTTTATTAATTTTAAAAATTATGTATGTTTCATAATGTAAGAGAGAAGGTCTAGTTGAAAAATCTTATATAGACTACTTTTACTTTCAGAACACTCAGTGAATTCTTAAAGGACTAATTGTTCTTGGTACTATAAATTATTTTGTAAATATTAAATATATGTTATACATTTTATTTTACAGTAATAATGTAAGATAACCTCAAAATTTTCTTCCCCAATCCTGTAAATTTAATTTCCCAAAGCTTTTGCTACTGAGAGTTTCAAACCAAGTGGTGGTAAAATATTACTGAAGATATGCAAGCATTTAAAAAGGCTTAGATAAAGTGTACAGAGAAAAAACTTCCAAAGAAATTACAAGGTGAAGACTAGAAGAAAAGTAAACAAGAATTTACATGAAAGACTTATAAGGAGGTTACAAGAAATATTTAACCCAGGTAGATGCAGTGAGACATAAAAAGAGAGCATAAAGAAGACTTAAAAGAAAGCATAAACAAAATTTTATCTAAAACGTATAGCAAAGATTTAAAAAGTTAAATATCAAGAAAAATTGATAGGAATATATAAAATAAATATATTCAGATACTTAAGACCTTCAACCCGCAAATTTCCAGCGCTGAAAACACTCACATTTCCTGGAGGAGTAAAGTGGGGTAACAAAAAAGATTTTTACTAATTTTTTTCAAGTATTATTGAGGTCAGTATACTGTTAATAACCAGAAGAATAAAAAACTTTAAAAAAATTCGGATTTTTAAAGGATAAGATTGTGTCTAACCCACACCGACCAAAAGTCTTAGCTATTTATAGTAAAATATTTTTAATATAAAAGGATTTTGAATAAAAGATTTTGTTTAGCAAATCAAGTCATTCTTTCCTCCTTTTTTCTCCTTTCCAAATAATTAATATATTTAAATAATCTTTTATTGTAATAATATCAATAAAAATTCACATGCATGAGCTTTACCTCCCAAATGACTTCAAAATACTCACATAAGAAAGTTATTCTCTCTTATACTATACTCTTTTTTCAAAATCACGGTTCCGAACGGTTGATATCTTAGTAGTATCTGACTACGTTCGAAACCTGATATTAAAACAAACACATAAATGGATAATTTCCAGCGATATTTAGTCACTTAGATTATAATACATGTATAAAATTGTTTTAAGGACATTTTTGACAAAAAAAAATATTAAAATACGAAGATTAAGTAAAAATTAACTTAGAATAAACCTTTTTTAAAATGTTCTTTTTATATAAGAAATGCTTCTAAAAATAATAACATTTCTCTTATATAAATAAAGTAAAGACTTTTCCAGGAGTCTGAACTCCTTTTTTGAAAAAAATTCACATTATTTTAGAGTTACAACCCATTGAAATAATTATCGGTGTTTTTTCTTAAAAATTTCTCCACTCTGTTGTCGTAAAACATAGATAAACCCGCACTTCTAAGTTATTATATATTTTAAAATTTATTGAGCCTCTGTACGGAGGTAAGTCTGAGCTATAGACAGGCAAAATATTATTATGTAGAAATATTTTTACTAAAAGCAGACTATTTTGAATATGGTCATTCTATGTTCATTTTTTGTCAAAATAGTGTAATTTAAATAATTTTTTATTGTAATACTATTCTAAAACAATTTTATATACATTTTCTAATCTAAGTGGTAATTAAATGTCATAAATATTACCATTTATAATAAGCTTTGCAAAATCATGGTTCCGAACGTAATGGATAATTTTAAAAGGATAGGACATATAGTGAATACAACTGGGTCTGACACTATTTAATAATAGCTACTGTATCTTTCTAGAAAGGTAATCAAATATTTGACAGTGGTTTAAATTACAAGGTTCGTCGAACTGTCCTGATTTGCTTTAAATTGCTGCACAACAAATGCAAATATTGAAAGATGTTTTCATTTATCAGGATTTAGTTTTAACCCAATGTCTATCTATATGCCTTTTTGTTATTGGTAAAATATTACCAAAAAAAAAAAAAAAAAAAAAAAGATGCTCCTGAAAAAATTTTAAGAACATGTTTCAATGACTACTTCATGACGGTCATGTTAAAATATAATCACGTAAGTTCTAAATTGAATTAAAATTGGATTGTTAGATTTGACCTTAAGATTTTTATAGCGTGGTGTTGACTTTAAATACAATCGAACTCTTCCTTTTACATACCTCCATTTTGAAAATTTTATTTTGCGAACATTTTCTGAACTCTGGGAAGAGTTGGTGGCGCTGGAAAAAGAATGTTTATTTAACGAATTTTCCACACAACTAAATTTTTCTGGATTTAGTGACTCTGTTAAATATAAAGGTCCTAATGTCTTAAGATTTGAAAAGATTTTTAAAACTAAAAAATTCTTTTATTACACAAAATCTTTAAATAAAGCTCCATTTGTTTAAGTATATGCGCGGCTATTGCTTGACAAATATGTATACTTAAAGGAAGATTCTGTAGAAAGTAAAAGTTGACAACAGCGAAATACAAACTGAGTGTCTAAAACACATAATTATATTTATCTTGTGACTATGACGTCATATGAATTCAGCTCATTGTCAGGATAGAAAATGCCAAATACATAATTTAAAAACTTAATAGCCTGCCAAGCCCATATCGCCGCAAAAGTCATCAATAATAAAATAGTATCAGACTGAATTAAAAACATGTAGCCTGATCAAAAAGGATAGTATAAAATTTTTATAAACAAAAAATTAATGATTAAAAGCGTATCATTTCAGAAAGAATACATATTATGCAATAAACTATTCCAGTGTATTTATTACGTGGTACATTTTTTAAAGAAAATAGCTTATTCAATTAATCTATTAGTCTCGCAGACTCACACTTATATATATATTTCCGTTTGTGTTTTCAATCGCGTTACGTTAATAAAATAATTTATATTCATTCATTCAAGTTCAAAACCCATTTTTAAACTTGTAGTGGATGACACTTGACATTGTTGTAATACAGTTTTTTAAATATTAATTCTAAAATTTTGGCTGATTAATAAATTGTAAATAAAATAATAGTCCAACACCATTTATAAAAGGGAAAAGCGTTTCGTTGTAAGTCTTCATAGCGCAATGGATAGCAGCGCTTGGACTCTCTAATCCTAAGGTTTGGCCTTCAAATTCCATCAGAGTGGGAGTACTTGAGAATGTGATTATGTGGTGTAACGAAGAATACTAGGGCCCTCTCAAAGTCAGGTTTTGAGCCTGCCCAAATACAAAATTTCGTCGGTTCTAAAGCTTGGGCCCCTAGGACACCTGGGCCTCCCGCAATGTAATTTGGTACGTACGTCACGCCACCCTGTATTTCTATAGAATTAACAATTTAGCCAAAAAGTAATAGTCTTAAAATGGAAAAATCGCTTACTATTTTGCCAATTTTTAGTGATTTTGGATTCCTGCCATGTGTATGTACATATTTATATTAATTGTAATTATTTAATAAAAATAACTAAAATAAAAATTCCCCTTGTTGAACTAAGTAGGGAAATCGACACCCACCGTTTTAATTTTTATTTTTCTTGCTTTTCAGTTATGCTGAAGAAAGTTGATTAAAGCCATTATTTTTAAAACTTCAAAGGTATGTCAAAAATCTATTAATTCAACAGATACATATGTCTGAAACTAAGGTCTTTTAGCATTGATTCTTTCCTTCAAACTCTTTTCATGTTTTCTAGACGACGCGACAAAAATATTAAAGGCTTGATAATTAAATTTTATCTTTGGCTCTTTTCAAAGATCAGATTCACTTTTCATTCTAAAGCTTATTATCTTGTACAAATATCGAAAGTAGATCCCCTCTTTCTATATAAAAAGCCTCATTTATGAATGAGCATCAAATTTTATGACATTGTACATGAATGAACGCGCTCGGCTCTTGAATTCACACTATGTATACTGCGTACAGCACAAAGAAAGTTTTTCATTCAAGGCCTATTCTAAGCCATCGACTTGATTCCTCTCATGGTTTCGCCTACCTGAACTTTAAAAACAAAAAGTGAATATGTTCTAAACCCATTTTAGAACGGAACCTACCAGTTCATCTTAAATTTTTATTATATTCATTTGGCTTTTTAAACCACTTCTCATCGAGTCCAATTTTTTTTTATTTTTATTTTTGTTCTCATCCAACAGCCATCGTCCATTCAAGCTATCATCATCAACAAAGCACCTTCTATTCATTGAACTAGTTTTCTGTTTTCATTCAAAAAAGGGCTTCCCTTTAGTAGCACAAATAACGCCTATTGACGTTTTATGCCGGACTGCACTTCCTGACGATGGAGTCTAAGTAATTGGACTCATCATAGCAAAATTTTTCTTTTTTTCCTTCCTTAGGGAGCTTAATTAACTTGATATTCCATGTCTGGCTTTTTTTCTTGGTATTCTTTTTTCTTTTTCATCTAATTTGCGAAGTTTAACGTTTTTGCACATGTTTGATTTTGCCATTTGTAGTAATATCGTTCCGTATTTTAAATTCTTTCTCAGTTATTTTTTTCTGAAGATTTCTTTTTCAATTCCTAATATTAGTTCACACCAGTGGCGTACCAAGGGGGCTGGGGGCTGGACCCCCAAAGGTTTTGGAGATACTTTTTCCGATTGATTATAATTTTAAGTATATAGTACGTAAATTTAATTATTTGTTATTAATGATTAATTTTACGAGTATAATTAATGCTAATTATATTTATTCAATAATTAGTTTTTACTTGTGTTTTAAGTCCCCGAAAATCGACGAAATCAAAAAGTTGTTACATGATACAAGAATGGTGAACTTCGACCTGAACCCCCCTTGAAAATCTTGTGTGTGCTACTGGTTCACACCTATCCCTATATATATTTATTCATATATATATCTTGTTCAGATTTCAATCGTTAATAAAACACTTTTATTCATCCACTCCAAGTTCAGATACATTATTTTAAACTATTGTGGGGACACTAACATGATTTTTCGAAATATTAACACATTAATCAATTTAATTCTATTAATGAATAGTGACAAACAAAAATAATAGTCCTACACACCATATATAAAAGGAAAACCGCTCATTGTGTCCCCTGTAGCTCAATGGATACTGCTTTGATATTTAATCATAAGGTCGTGTGTTCGAATCCTACCTGGGATGGCTCAATTCCTTCAGAATGATTATGAATATGTAGTAACAAACAAAAAATAATAGTCCAACACCATAGATAGGAAGGAAAATTCGCTCTTTATTTTGCTGTTTTAAAATTGTGGATTCCTGTCATGTATATACTTATTATATTAATTGTAATTATTATATTTAATAAAAAATAATTAAAATAAAAATTTTCTTTTGTTGACCTAATCAGGAATTGAGATTCATTTTTTTTTATATTACTTGTTGTTGATTTCAAATGTATTACCTGACCACTGGTGCAGCTCAGTGGCGCACACAAGGGGTGGGGAGTCCTATATCCGGGGAAAATTCCCCAAAGCCCATGATTTTACATTGATTATAATTTTAAGTATATGTACGTAAATTTAATTAAATATGTTATTAATGATTAATTTTATTTATTAATGCTGATTTTTGTATCCAATATTTTTACCGTTTTTTTGTCTCGAAATCTGACAAAAATCAAAAGGCATGAAGAATGGTAGACTTCGACCCTGGACACCCCCCTGAAAACTCCGTGGTGCGCTACCGGTGTGAAGCAATATGAGGTGGGGCCCTGGATTAAATTTGTTTGTTTCCTTTTTTCAAAAATAAACAAAAATGATTGCTTGATAAGACTTATTTGAAAATGTCAAAATATTACAGATGTTGGAGCTCCAGTAGCTTAAACCTGTATCATTGATGTTCTCTATGGTTGCTACGCCGAAACCATTACTTTATTCAATTCCTACTATTACCTGCACTGTCTATATATTTATTTATTTATATATTTGTATATTATCAATATCTTGATGAATTTCTTCTAATCGTTAATAGAATACATTTTAAAGCGCTGAATTGAGCTGAAATTTTGTATACAGGATTATTTTGATGACAATAATAATAATTTAAATTATAATTACTAAAATTAATTGATTAAAACTAATTATTTAAAGTATTACAAATACAGCCACGGGCGACTTAGCGACCCTTTTGGCGACTCAAAAATAAAAATCCTTGAAAAGGTTTTTTTTTTTCTCACGTGTTAAAAAGCATCAGTTTACCTGAAAATTAAAAAGGACAATACGATACTCTCAATGTATAATTAAAAACTAATTACCTCTAATGTTAAGTGATTCTGTCCTATGTATGCGCATCTTTTATATTAATTATAATCCATTTAACAAAAAGTAGCTAAAATAAAGTTTTCCGTTGTTGATCTAAGTAGGAATTCCTGATCTTAAAACCGTATTGTAATACTGCTTGCTTTTATTTATAAACAATAGCATGCAAGCCAAAATTTCTAAGTCATAAGACGAGCAGAATTTTCAGAAAGGTTCATTGTGTGCTTACGGCTTACAATTTTGAGAAATTGTAGTTTAAAGTAAACATTTTGCCCCTAAGTATTCCCGTGCCTGAAACGATGACTTGCAATAATTCAAAATTTGTAAAACATAAAGAACTTGCTGTGCTACAAAGAATTAAAGCCTTTATTTTCCAAAAAAATTAAAAAATCATTTTTCCAAATTTTGCGAGTAAGTTATAGTTATGTTAATCGTCCCGCCTATAATGCTATTGGCAACGGACCTCGTAATTTTGCGAGCAAGTTCAAATGACGCAAAGAGGATACCTGAGTTGAAACCCCCTATCCCAACCACCGCATCAGCTGGGGAACGATTAAGCCTGGGAAGGTTTAACGTATAGGCTCTCTACGTCGGTCTTTAACGGCAATAGGGATCAATTCCCAATGGAGAGAGAGAGAAAGCCAGAATCATACAGTGACCCAATTTAGGAATGACAGCCTAAGACAATTAGTTTCCTGATATTAATTTGAATGCACGAATTAATTTTGACTGTAATTATATCAAAAAATTTGCTTAAGTCCAAACCGATTGTTAGTGTTGTTTTCGTTCCTAAAACAACTTGAAAAATTAGTGAAATTTTTAACCATTCCCTTATATATTAAGGTATCCGACTACGTTCGGAACCATGATTTCAAAAAAGCACATAAAATTGAATAATTTTCAGGATATTTGTGTCAATTTACATTAGAATAGATGCATTAAATTGTTTTAAGTATTGACATGCATAAAAAATTATTAAATACAATATTTTGATAAAAATTAACTTAGAATAACCGTTTTTCAAAACGTTCTCTTTTATAAAAAATGCTTTACAAATGACACATTATTTTGTGCTTCGTGTAAGGTAAGAGAGCACGTAAAGATTCTCTCCAAGAGAGTCTGAATCTGTATTTATTGAAAAAATTCATACTTTTTTCATAGTTACCACCAGTTGCAATTTGTCACTATGCTTTTTTTTTTTTTCTAAAATTTCTTCCTCTTCATGTTGTAGTAAAAATATGATAAATCCATCAGTTATATATTTCGCAAAAAATTTTAGTTCAGTATCTGTACAGAGGAAAGTCTGAGTTATATGTAAGAAAAAAGGACATATAATATAAGCATTTTTCAAAAGGAAAATGTTTCTGTACCAAGTCACTTCTATGTTCATTTCAAATATTAAAATAAATAATTTTTTATCAATAATATATTCTTAAAGCAATTTTATATATAAGCTTTAATCTGGAGTGACAATAAACATCATAAATATTTCCATTTATATGCTTTTGTAAAATCACGGTTCCGAACGCAGTCGGATACCTTGGGGTGTTTCGTAAGTTGTAAATAAATTTGTTTTTACAAAGGTATATATATATAGTTTGCCAAAATAGTCGTGCTATTGAATTTTACTTGAGTAAGTGAATGAATATTGGATTTTCGCCGCCTATTCAGCAACAGATACACCTTGGGCCACGGACCTCGTAACGTGCCTGAAATCATGAGCCGCGACGAGGATGACACCTGAGCTTCGGCACCACCTCCACATCACACAAATAAGCAATGCCTGAGCCCCGACATTAACGTGCATCGGCCCCTTTACACTGCTATGAAAGCTTTCCAAAACCTAAATAAAACCGAGAAAAACTGTTTTTGTTCTACCCATCAGAGGACATTTAAATGCAAAAAAGGTGAATGTTAGGCATGTGTATTGGATTGTTATGCGTTTTAGCTTCAATTAACGTATATGGATAGACCAATATCCAAACACCCGCTTGGAGAAAAATTTTCAAATATTATATGTGGTTATAGGACATGTTAGCCACTTCCCACTAAAGGGTTAAACTATGCTATGCCATTGGGAAATGATGTCTTATTTTGATTTTTCGATATCTGTTTAAAATTCAACATATTTTTTTCGACTTATTATAAGTTTTATTTTGAGAAATTTAAATAAATTTTTTGATTGGCAGAACCATGTTTGACTTGTGTCCACCCTGATTTGGCCACCCACGAGCGGTGGTGCAATACGCTGCACACCTGCTAGATCAGCCCTGTTTCTTCAAGACTTTGGTTTGAATCTTTGACTACTATGATCCACCGTAGAGAGAGGTTACACGCACATTAAATCTGCCGATACTCAGTCCTCACGTTGGCATGTGGAAGTTTGGAATGCAAAAAGTTCAGGTGTCATTTCGTCTCTTTAACATGTCCAAAAATTACCAGGTCCGTTGCTGTCAATAGCTTTTATATTAGTCCGGTATGCGATATTAATAAACATTCAATCACATGAACTGATGTTATTAGTTGATTGTTTCACAAATGTTGTTATGTATCGTATTGTAATAACAAAAACAAAACAAAACAAAAAATTAAATCAATTCCTAACAGACTAAACAAAGAAAAATTTTATTTTAGTTTATTTATTAAATAGTTACAATTATTATAAATATATGTATATGCATAGACAAATCTCAACATTAAGTTGTAAATTAATTATTAAGTATCATTAAAATATCATATTATCATCCAAAGTTAATCGTCTATATAAAATTTCAGTTCAACTGAATGCTTTAAACGTGAGAAAAACCTTTTCAAGTTTTGACACAAGTCGCCACATTCCAATGTGGCTGTATTTGTACTTTAAATAATTAGTTTTAATCAATTAAATTGGCTAATTATAATTTTCAAATTTATTGTATTGTCATTTAAATAATGATGTATATATAAAAGTTCAGTCTATTTGAGCACTTTAAAACGTATTTTATTAACGATTGAAAATTCCACCAAGACAAATAAATAAAATAAATAGAGAGTGTGAGCTAATAGTAGGAATTTTAAAATTATACTACAAAAATGGAAATGCCACCAAAATAGAATAAATCATACAATATTACCTCCTGCGTGTCTGTGTACGCATGACAAAGCTAGTGCATGCGCGCGCGCACTTATGCAGATAAAGGTTTGTATATTAACTATTGAAAGGTTGTAAATTGAGTTTGTATCCTCTCAAAACATTGTGTGTGGCAGCACATTACAAAATGGCGTACAGTTTGAATTCTGGACGTTTAACTTACTCAAAGTTATTAGCTAGCTTAAGTGATCCTTTTAGAGTACTTCAGAACACATAGGTTTTGCCACCAAAGTATTTTTTATATGCAATTTCAGTGCATGAATGCGATTTACATATTTCTCTGTGTGAATTTTTAAAGTTGAAGTAGATTATATATATTTTTTCAACCTATTTAACTTTTTAAATTTTTTTATTTTAGGCATATATTACTACATAATGCGTAAAGGAGAAAATTTATCTGAAACATTTATTTTCTACCAAAAATTTTCGTTGGTCATAAAAGGTTATTTCATTGTCTGAGTTAATATAATATAAGCAGAAACAAGTTTAGAACTACCATATTCTTCAGGGAGCTAACTGCCACCGTAATCATCTCTCTTCTTTGGTGTGGTGGTGTGTGGTAGTTAGGAAAGGGGAGCCAGCTCAGGTGTCGTCCTCGTCTCTGACCATGGTTTAGGAATAACGAGGTCCAATTTTGCTAAAAACCTTTTATGTAGCGTAACACAGTGCGACGTTAATATTCACTCAGCCCTCGCCATCTACTATCTCAATTCAACTAATATTGTGGTTAATTAATTTAAGAAAACAAACACATGAAACTAACATGCTAAAAATGTATACTATTTGTTAAAAATTTTGTGAATTTCAGAATGAAATCATTATTATAAATTAAGAAAAGTATCATAAAGAATAAAATTATCATTCACATTTAAAAATTCTTGAACAATACTTATAATTTCTTTTTGAGTTATTAATATTTGTCGCTACTTTTTCCTTTGCATTTTAACTAATTTTACCAACAAATTTCAATATTTTACTGTTTCCAACCACTACACTGCTGAAGATAATATCAGCCATAAAAATAAAAGAATTAAATATAATAATAATACTAACTTATAATCCTTGTTCAGCCTTGCTTGAACGAGCTATTTATTGGTTGTGCTCCGTATTGGATTTGTTTTTCGGTTCTAAATTTCATTTCCATACAGCGGTTCTCAAACTGTGGAAGTTGTCATCTAGTTGTGTGTGATAATCCTACGTTGGGGATGGGGACGAGCATATCAAAAAAGTCTAAAATAAAGTTATTTAAAAAATTTAATTTACTGAAAAGAAGCTAAACAAAATATATTCTGACAGTAAAAATAAAATGCACATCTACACTAATATACTTATAAATTTATCAGAGCAGAACAATGTATTTAATAATTGATTTATATATACTAAATTATCTATATAAAAATAAGTCTCATAATAAGCGTAAATAGTATTCGAAACACTTTTATTTTAAGTGCAGAAAATTCATCATTTGCCCCAGCTCAAAATTCAAAGAGTGATTTATTACAAAATTGCCTTTTGATTTTGCTACTTGACGTGAAATCTATGAAGACAGTAATGTGGGTACCTGGGTGCTTATGCCTCTTTAATTACATGAAATTATTTTGCCATCTATTCTAATTTTAAAATCAGGAGAAAATAGGTAAATATAAATACTTATCATAGTTACTTAAAAGTATATATATATATATATATATATATACATATATATATAACTTACTTAAAATATTATCTATTACTTAAAAGAGTAACATATACAAAATTTAATGCTTATCTTGATAATGTTTTATGCCTATAATTAAGCTAGCTTTTTAGATTTAGCGTCAAAGTACGTTATTATTGCATAAGTGCATTGCCGTTGTATGGGGAAGGCATAAAAAGTTATGTTTGAAAATTGGGCCGCCAGATATTGAAAGTTTGAGAAGCATTGAATAAGAAATAATTTATTTTACTTCATTTTCTTTAATTTTCCCTCAATTTTCCTTAGAGGTATTATGTAATGAAATATGAAAAATATTGAAATGAACCTCTATATAAATGAAAAACGCTAAAACCCGGGAAAGTGTTCGTTATATGGAAATTCGTTATATAGAGGTTCATCTTTAATAGACTTTATAAACCACACATAAAAACGAATTTTAAATTATAAACAATATATATTAAAAAGGCGTTTTTAAAATTAGAATGCTTTATTTTATATATCTTACCATCAAAAAAAAGAAAGAAAAACTAAGAAAAAATAAGAAAAAGAATGTCAGAAGAATCACTGTATTTTCAATATTAAGAAAATAATTTTATACCTCAAAATTAATGAATTTTAAGGACATTTTATAACTTAAAGCATACAAGTAATATTAAACATAACATTTGTATAATTGGCTAAACATGGGGTAATTGACAACTCCACTGAGGGTGAAAGAGGATATCGAAGATGTTTCTATTGGACTGGGCAATGGGGGGTTAAAGGTTGCACTTTCTTTTTGGATTAAAACCTCCTTATTTTAGCTGTTCTATGAGTTAGATCTAATAAAAACTGTGCCTCAAGATTTATGACCATCATAAAATGTACTCAAAGAGAGAATAACTTGAAATTTTTTCAGGAAATAATGAAAAAAGGGGAGAAACAAAATTGATTCCCTAAAAGAAAAGTTCGTTACATAGAAAATGAACTTCGCTATAGAGAGGTTATTTACGAAGAACATCGCGAAATGTTCAAGGTTCCAGGAAAAAGTTTGCTATTTAGAAAAAATCTTCGCAATATAGAGGTTCGACCGTATTTAGCCTTATTTTGTGCCCTCTTGCTATCCGACTACGTTCGGAACCGTGATTTTGAAAAGCGCATAAATGGATAGTTTTCTATGATATTTAATGTCACTTAGATTAGAATACATGTATAAAATTGTTTTAAAGGACTTTTGACAAAAAAAATTATTTAAATACAATATTTTAAAAACAACCTCAGAATAAATCTTTTCAAAATGTTCTCTCATGTAGAAAAATGCTTCTATTGGGGCAGAATATTTGCCTGTCTATAGCTCAAACCTCTACACAGAGGCTCAACTAGAATTTTTGAAATATATAACTTAGAAGCGGGATTATCCATATTTTAACAGAGGGGAGCAATTTAAGAAAAAATGCCAATAATTATATATTTCAATTGGTGGTAACTTGAAAAATAAAGTGAATTTTCAAAATTCTGTAGTTGAGTTCTGTAGAGAGTTCCTGAGCTATATACAGGCAAAATATTCTTTAATAGAAACATTTTTCACAAAAGGAGAACATTTTGAAAAAAAAGATTCATTCCGCTAATTTTTTGCCAAAACATTGCATTTAACTAAATTTTTTTGTCAAAATGTCCTTAAAACAATTTTATACATGTATTATAATCTAAGTGACACTCGCATCATGAAAAAACCTTTTTTTCAAAATGTTCTCCTTTGTGAAAACAGCCATAATAATATTTTGCCTGTATATAGCCTTGTGACCTCTCTACAGAGGCTCAACTATGATTTTGAAAAATTCACATTTATTTCTGTGAGTTACCACCAATTGAAATATATAATTATCGGTATTTTTTCTTAAAATTGCCCTTCTCAAGCTGTCAAAATATGGATAAACCCGCTCTGCTATAAATTTCAAAAATTCTAGTTGAGCTCTATAGAGAAGTCTGAGCTTACAGACAGCAAAATATTATTATAATAAAAGCATTTTTTCATAAGAACATTTTGAAAAATATTCTAAGTTAATTTTTTGCCAAAATATTGTATTTAAATAATTTTTTTTTTGTCAAAAAGTCCTTAAAACAATTTTATACATGTATTCTAATCTATGTGCATAATTAAATATCATGAAAATCATCCATTTATGCGTTTTTTAAAATCACGGTTCCGAACGTAGCGTCGGATACCTTAATAAAGGTAAATTTCTGGTTATATCTTATTAGTCGACCGTACTCATAAATCAAATTCCAAGAGCATTCCGTCTCTGACACCTTTGAACGGCATCCCCAATTAAACTTCCCATTCAAACCTAGAGATGAATCAGGATGCGATAACATCCCCCAGCTCGACATCAAACAACCCCGGTAAATAAACGGATCGCTCAACAGTAGATGAGATGCAAGTCCTCAGCAATTAGCGAACTGGTTTCTGAAGGTTGGATTTATTAAAGTTCTTCTTCTTACTGGTGAAAAAGAAAAGCTTCCGTTTTGAATGATTCCTACAAACTGGAAGTGATCCGTCATGTCAGTATCGTGTATAGGAACGTTTTGCTGGTGTGTGGAAAATGTGCATGTGGAAGAAGGACTCAAAAAGGGAAACATCTATGAAGGTTTTGAAGGGTCAGTGCGCGGTCATATATTAATATGCGGGATGGAATGAATTAGTTGGTTTATACTTCTGTGAGAATGAAGTTTATACAGTGTTGATGTTTTGGAAGAACATCCGTGGGGTGATAAAATACAATGTTAAGTGTTTATGACTATTCATAAAAAGTGACAAAGCAGGGTGTTTTTATATCACGGAGTAAGTTGTTAGATATAAATAGGTATGTTCTACCGAAGTCTGAGTTGAATCTATTAAAACTTAGTGGGAAAGTATGTATATAGATCTTCAGATGCTATTAAACATGTTGATTGTGTTGTTCCTAAGATATCCGAACACTATTCAGATTACTTTCTCAAAAATAGCATACTAAAACATTATAAATACTTTTTTAAGGATCAATATCAATAAATTTTAGTACTTAACCAACAATATTTAAAATAAACAATTTAAGTGGACACAGTACGATTCAAATGACAAAAATTGGTCGAAAAAATCAAATATAATTTTTATAGCCTAAATTATTCTTTTATATACTTTTATATAACTCACAATATTTGAAAGTTTCCTAAACTTAAAAAACGCAGAATTATGATAGCTCTGCGTTCGTTTTTAATCACATTCCTATGGCAATCAAAACTTTTAAACTTACTTATCTCAGAAAGATAAAATAACTAGTTTGTCTCTCTCATTTAAAAATCTAAGGCTTTTATTCTATTGTACCAATGCTTTTAAATTTTTTTACCTATGATCAATAGCATATGGAACAAAAAGTTGTGTTTTTTTTGAATCAATGCAATATTTTTTAAAAGTAATTGAATTCACAATTTGTAAATTTTTTGGGTTAAATTTCAGCCAAACATTCCTAAAAAGAAGTATTGTACAAATACCAATCATGTTATAGCAAAACCTATAGTAACTTTTGTTATACATAGTTTGATGTACATGTAACCGAATTTTCTATAAATGTAAGTCAATTTTTGTGGAAAAGTAGCATTTTAAAATAATTTCACAAATTTTAAGTTTTTTTCCTTAAAAAAATTAAATGACTAGCTTTTATGTAAATTTTAAAATAAAATGGTTTTAATATGTATACACAATATTAGAGGCAAACAAAAAATTTGAAAGGATCTTAAATTAAAAAATTTTTAGTGTAAATCGTACCATGTCCCCTAAATTTTACTACAAATCATAATTACACAAGAAATTTCCAGCATTTTTTAAAATTTGTAGTAGCCAGTTAGAGCAGTGCTTCAAAACTTTCAATATTTACGACCCAATTTTCCATCATCATAATGTTCATATTTCGCCCTCCTCGTGTCGTAAAACAATGCATTGAATTCATAATAATAATGTAATTTTAATGCTAAAGTTACAAATACGACTTACATAATCATAAACATTACAAATTATCAAGATGATACTAGATTTTGTATACAATTTTATATTTGACGTGCAGCACATGGAATCACTGGTAATTATTAAACCTTGCCTTAACTTAGTGTTAAAATGAATTATCAAATTCATTGTACAGTAGTGATACACCAATATCAGTGTAAATGTTCGTGTGTTTTATGTGTTATTATGTCAGAATGTATTTTTGTTTTGCTTATTTCAGTAAATTTATGTGATACTTTTAAAGAATTCTTTTATTCTCGACTTTTGATATATTCCCTTTCCCCTACCTATATGAGAGCACACGCCCCAAAGAATGAGAACGCTAAATCAGAGAAAAAGTGCACAAATTTATAAAAGGCGAAAAGTTTAGTATATCAATAGAGGTATTACTAAAATAAATTCATGTACACATTTATCTGTCGAATGTAATAAAATTTTAATAAGTTTTATTAAAATATAAAAAATTTAGAGGACTGAATAAATATACAAATTAATATTTTATATGCATATTGAAATAATAGATCGTACATTCCAAAAATATTCAAACAGTAAGAATTATTTTAACACATACGCTAGATAATATAAATATCGGTTCAAGCAGTTTTGTAAGAAAATACATCTAGTTGATTTCGAGTTATCAGGTCTATCTTGATAGATTTTGAACAATTAACGCCCACTTACACCCAGCCAGATCCTTCTGTTTTTGTAATTTTATGTTACGTTTACGTGCTGTTATTTATGCCACCTGGATCGACAGTAACATCAGATCAAGGACCACTTCAAATCTTCATCCGGTATAGTGGTTAGTGAAGTTGACTGCGCGCCGCGGCGGTCATGGGTTCGAATCGGAGTAGCGTACGGATGTTTGTAAACGTATAGTGCTTTCGCAGTGCTGGGGTAGTCTAACTAGCCGTCGAGCTGTGCAAGTCCTCTTATGAGGTTGTGAAGGGGAAGAGTAGCGAGAGGCCCCTGACCATCCCCAGGGTACTTCCTCAAAAATTGGGGTGGAAACCGAGCAAAATCGTACTGCCACCGTAAGGAAAGCCCACAAACGATGTGAGCAAAACTCCAGCCCTCAGCCTTCGATGTTTATTGTAACTGGCCTCTATCTAACGTAGAAATAAAATAATAAACTGTTTTGTAAAGCCAAAACAATTGCTTCTATTCAATTTAAAAACAACAACCAAAATGTGGCAAGGTTTTGATTTAATGTTTTAATTTCAACGTGTACAGATATCCTGAATTTGCTCATTGAAGAACAATTAAAAGCTTTATTAATTTTAAAAATTATGTATGTTTCATAATGTAAGAGAGAAGGTCTAGTTGAAAAATCTTATATAGACTACTTTTACTTTCAGAACACTCAGTGAATTCTTAAAGGACTAATTGTTCTTGGTACTATAAATTATTTTGTAAATATTAAATATATGTTATACATTTTATTTTACAGTAATAATGTAAGATAACCTCAAAATTTTCTTCCCCAATCCTGTAAATTTAATTTCCCAAAGCTTTTGCTACTGAGAGTTTCAAACCAAGTGGTGGTAAAATATTACTGAAGATATGCAAGCATTTAAAAAGGCTTAGATAAAGTGTACAGAGAAAAAACTTCCAAAGAAATTACAAGGTGAAGACTAGAAGAAAAGTAAACAAGAATTTACATGAAAGACTTATAAGGAGGTTACAAGAAATATTTAACCCAGGTAGATGCAGTGAGACATAAAAAGAGAGCATAAAGAAGACTTAAAAGAAAGCATAAACAAAATTTTATCTAAAACGTATAGCAAAGATTTAAAAAGTTAAATATCAAGAAAAATTGATAGGAATATATAAAATAAATATATTCAGATACTTAAGACCTTCAACCCGCAAATTTCCAGCGCTGAAAACACTCACATTTCCTGGAGGAGTAAAGTGGGGTAACAAAAAAGATTTTTACTAATTTTTTTCAAGTATTATTGAGGTCAGTATACTGTTAATAACCAGAAGAATAAAAAACTTTAAAAAAATTCGGATTTTTAAAGGATAAGATTGTGTCTAACCCACACCGACCAAAAGTCTTAGCTATTTATAGTAAAATATTTTTAATATAAAAGGATTTTGAATAAAAGATTTTGTTTAGCAAATCAAGTCATTCTTTCCTCCTTTTTTCTCCTTTCCAAATAATTAATATATTTAAATAATCTTTTATTGTAATAATATCAATAAAAATTCACATGCATGAGCTTTACCTCCCAAATGACTTCAAAATACTCACATAAGAAAGTTATTCTCTCTTATACTATACTCTTTTTTCAAAATCACGGTTCCGAACGGTTGATATCTTAGTAGTATCTGACTACGTTCGAAACCTGATATTAAAACAAACACATAAATGGATAATTTCCAGCGATATTTAGTCACTTAGATTATAATACATGTATAAAATTGTTTTAAGGACATTTTTGACAAAAAAAAATATTAAAATACGAAGATTAAGTAAAAATTAACTTAGAATAAACCTTTTTTAAAATGTTCTTTTTATATAAGAAATGCTTCTAAAAATAATAACATTTCTCTTATATAAATAAAGTAAAGACTTTTCCAGGAGTCTGAACTCCTTTTTTGAAAAAAATTCACATTATTTTAGAGTTACAACCCATTGAAATAATTATCGGTGTTTTTTCTTAAAAATTTCTCCACTCTGTTGTCGTAAAACATAGATAAACCCGCACTTCTAAGTTATTATATATTTTAAAATTTATTGAGCCTCTGTACGGAGGTAAGTCTGAGCTATAGACAGGCAAAATATTATTATGTAGAAATATTTTTACTAAAAGCAGACTATTTTGAATATGGTCATTCTATGTTCATTTTTTGTCAAAATAGTGTAATTTAAATAATTTTTTATTGTAATACTATTCTAAAACAATTTTATATACATTTTCTAATCTAAGTGGTAATTAAATGTCATAAATATTACCATTTATAATAAGCTTTGCAAAATCATGGTTCCGAACGTAATGGATAATTTTAAAAGGATAGGACATATAGTGAATACAACTGGGTCTGACACTATTTAATAATAGCTACTGTATCTTTCTAGAAAGGTAATCAAATATTTGACAGTGGTTTAAATTACAAGGTTCGTCGAACTGTCCTGATTTGCTTTAAATTGCTGCACAACAAATGCAAATATTGAAAGATGTTTTCATTTATCAGGATTTAGTTTTAACCCAATGTCTATCTATATGCCTTTTTGTTATTGGTAAAATATTACCAAAAAAAAAAAAAAAAAAAAAAAGATGCTCCTGAAAAAATTTTAAGAACATGTTTCAATGACTACTTCATGACGGTCATGTTAAAATATAATCACGTAAGTTCTAAATTGAATTAAAATTGGATTGTTAGATTTGACCTTAAGATTTTTATAGCGTGGTGTTGACTTTAAATACAATCGAACTCTTCCTTTTACATACCTCCATTTTGAAAATTTTATTTTGCGAACATTTTCTGAACTCTGGGAAGAGTTGGTGGCGCTGGAAAAAGAATGTTTATTTAACGAATTTTCCACACAACTAAATTTTTCTGGATTTAGTGACTCTGTTAAATATAAAGGTCCTAATGTCTTAAGATTTGAAAAGATTTTTAAAACTAAAAAATTCTTTTATTACACAAAATCTTTAAATAAAGCTCCATTTGTTTAAGTATATGCGCGGCTATTGCTTGACAAATATGTATACTTAAAGGAAGATTCTGTAGAAAGTAAAAGTTGACAACAGCGAAATACAAACTGAGTGTCTAAAACACATAATTATATTTATCTTGTGACTATGACGTCATATGAATTCAGCTCATTGTCAGGATAGAAAATGCCAAATACATAATTTAAAAACTTAATAGCCTGCCAAGCCCATATCGCCGCAAAAGTCATCAATAATAAAATAGTATCAGACTGAATTAAAAACATGTAGCCTGATCAAAAAGGATAGTATAAAATTTTTATAAACAAAAAATTAATGATTAAAAGCGTATCATTTCAGAAAGAATACATATTATGCAATAAACTATTCCAGTGTATTTATTACGTGGTACATTTTTTAAAGAAAATAGCTTATTCAATTAATCTATTAGTCTCGCAGACTCACACTTATATATATATTTCCGTTTGTGTTTTCAATCGCGTTACGTTAATAAAATAATTTATATTCATTCATTCAAGTTCAAAACCCATTTTTAAACTTGTAGTGGATGACACTTGACATTGTTGTAATACAGTTTTTTAAATATTAATTCTAAAATTTTGGCTGATTAATAAATTGTAAATAAAATAATAGTCCAACACCATTTATAAAAGGGAAAAGCGTTTCGTTGTAAGTCTTCATAGCGCAATGGATAGCAGCGCTTGGACTCTCTAATCCTAAGGTTTGGCCTTCAAATTCCATCAGAGTGGGAGTACTTGAGAATGTGATTATGTGGTGTAACGAAGAATACTAGGGCCCTCTCAAAGTCAGGTTTTGAGCCTGCCCAAATACAAAATTTCGTCGGTTCTAAAGCTTGGGCCCCTAGGACACCTGGGCCTCCCGCAATGTAATTTGGTACGTACGTCACGCCACCCTGTATTTCTATAGAATTAACAATTTAGCCAAAAAGTAATAGTCTTAAAATGGAAAAATCGCTTACTATTTTGCCAATTTTTAGTGATTTTGGATTCCTGCCATGTGTATGTACATATTTATATTAATTGTAATTATTTAATAAAAATAACTAAAATAAAAATTCCCCTTGTTGAACTAAGTAGGGAAATCGACACCCACCGTTTTAATTTTTATTTTTCTTGCTTTTCAGTTATGCTGAAGAAAGTTGATTAAAGCCATTATTTTTAAAACTTCAAAGGTATGTCAAAAATCTATTAATTCAACAGATACATATGTCTGAAACTAAGGTCTTTTAGCATTGATTCTTTCCTTCAAACTCTTTTCATGTTTTCTAGACGACGCGACAAAAATATTAAAGGCTTGATAATTAAATTTTATCTTTGGCTCTTTTCAAAGATCAGATTCACTTTTCATTCTAAAGCTTATTATCTTGTACAAATATCGAAAGTAGATCCCCTCTTTCTATATAAAAAGCCTCATTTATGAATGAGCATCAAATTTTATGACATTGTACATGAATGAACGCGCTCGGCTCTTGAATTCACACTATGTATACTGCGTACAGCACAAAGAAAGTTTTTCATTCAAGGCCTATTCTAAGCCATCGACTTGATTCCTCTCATGGTTTCGCCTACCTGAACTTTAAAAACAAAAAGTGAATATGTTCTAAACCCATTTTAGAACGGAACCTACCAGTTCATCTTAAATTTTTATTATATTCATTTGGCTTTTTAAACCACTTCTCATCGAGTCCAATTTTTTTTTATTTTTATTTTTGTTCTCATCCAACAGCCATCGTCCATTCAAGCTATCATCATCAACAAAGCACCTTCTATTCATTGAACTAGTTTTCTGTTTTCATTCAAAAAAGGGCTTCCCTTTAGTAGCACAAATAACGCCTATTGACGTTTTATGCCGGACTGCACTTCCTGACGATGGAGTCTAAGTAATTGGACTCATCATAGCAAAATTTTTCTTTTTTTCCTTCCTTAGGGAGCTTAATTAACTTGATATTCCATGTCTGGCTTTTTTTCTTGGTATTCTTTTTTCTTTTTCATCTAATTTGCGAAGTTTAACGTTTTTGCACATGTTTGATTTTGCCATTTGTAGTAATATCGTTCCGTATTTTAAATTCTTTCTCAGTTATTTTTTTCTGAAGATTTCTTTTTCAATTCCTAATATTAGTTCACACCAGTGGCGTACCAAGGGGGCTGGGGGCTGGACCCCCAAAGGTTTTGGAGATACTTTTTCCGATTGATTATAATTTTAAGTATATAGTACGTAAATTTAATTATTTGTTATTAATGATTAATTTTACGAGTATAATTAATGCTAATTATATTTATTCAATAATTAGTTTTTACTTGTGTTTTAAGTCCCCGAAAATCGACGAAATCAAAAAGTTGTTACATGATACAAGAATGGTGAACTTCGACCTGAACCCCCCTTGAAAATCTTGTGTGTGCTACTGGTTCACACCTATCCCTATATATATTTATTCATATATATATCTTGTTCAGATTTCAATCGTTAATAAAACACTTTTATTCATCCACTCCAAGTTCAGATACATTATTTTAAACTATTGTGGGGACACTAACATGATTTTTCGAAATATTAACACATTAATCAATTTAATTCTATTAATGAATAGTGACAAACAAAAATAATAGTCCTACACACCATATATAAAAGGAAAACCGCTCATTGTGTCCCCTGTAGCTCAATGGATACTGCTTTGATATTTAATCCTAAGGTCGTGTGTTCGAATCCTACCTGGGATGGCTCAATTCCTTCAGAATGATTATGAATATGTAGTAACAAACAAAAAATAATAGTCCAACACCATAGATAGGAAGGAAAATTCGCTCTTTATTTTGCTGTTTTAAAATTGTGGATTCCTGTCATGTATATACTTATTATATTAATTGTAATTATTATATTTAATAAAAAATAATTAAAATAAAAATTTTCTTTTGTTGACCTAATCAGGAATTGAGATTCATTTTTTTTTATATTACTTGTTGTTGATTTCAAATGTATTACCTGACCACTGGTGCAGCTCAGTGGCGCACACAAGGGGTGGGGAGTCCTATATCCGGGGAAAATTCCCCAAAGCCCATGATTTTACATTGATTATAATTTTAAGTATATGTACGTAAATTTAATTAAATATGTTATTAATGATTAATTTTATTTATTAATGCTGATTTTTGTATCCAATATTTTTACCGTTTTTTTGTCTCGAAATCTGACAAAAATCAAAAGGCATGAAGAATGGTAGACTTCGACCCTGGACACCCCCCTGAAAACTCCGTGGTGCGCTACCGGTGTGAAGCAATATGAGGTGGGGCCCTGGATTAAATTTGTTTGTTTCCTTTTTTCAAAAATAAACAAAAATGATTGCTTGATAAGACTTATTTGAAAATGTCAAAATATTACAGATGTTGGAGCTCCAGTAGCTTAAACCTGTATCATTGATGTTCTCTATGGTTGCTACGCCGAAACCATTACTTTATTCAATTCCTACTATTACCTGCACTGTCTATATATTTATTTATTTATATATTTGTATATTATCAATATCTTGATGAATTTCTTCTAATCGTTAATAGAATACATTTTAAAGCGCTGAATTGAGCTGAAATTTTGTATACAGGATTATTTTGATGACAATAATAATAATTTAAATTATAATTACTAAAATTAATTGATTAAAACTAATTATTTAAAGTATTACAAATACAGCCACGGGCGACTTAGCGACCCTTTTGGCGACTCAAAAATAAAAATCCTTGAAAAGGTTTTTTTTTTTCTCACGTGTTAAAAAGCATCAGTTTACCTGAAAATTAAAAAGGACAATACGATACTCTCAATGTATAATTAAAAACTAATTACCTCTAATGTTAAGTGATTCTGTCCTATGTATGCGCATCTTTTATATTAATTATAATCCATTTAACAAAAAGTAGCTAAAATAAAGTTTTCCGTTGTTGATCTAAGTAGGAATTCCTGATCTTAAAACCGTATTGTAATACTGCTTGCTTTTATTTATAAACAATAGCATGCAAGCCAAAATTTCTAAGTCATAAGACGAGCAGAATTTTCAGAAAGGTTCATTGTGTGCTTACGGCTTACAATTTTGAGAAATTGTAGTTTAAAGTAAACATTTTGCCCCTAAGTATTCCCGTGCCTGAAACGATGACTTGCAATAATTCAAAATTTGTAAAACATAAAGAACTTGCTGTGCTACAAAGAATTAAAGCCTTTATTTTCCAAAAAAATTAAAAAATCATTTTTCCAAATTTTGCGAGTAAGTTATAGTTATGTTAATCGTCCCGCCTATAATGCTATTGGCAACGGACCTCGTAATTTTGCGAGCAAGTTCAAATGACGCAAAGAGGATACCTGAGTTGAAACCCCCTATCCCAACCACCGCATCAGCTGGGGAACGATTAAGCCTGGGAAGGTTTAACGTATAGGCTCTCTACGTCGGTCTTTAACGGCAATAGGGATCAATTCCCAATGGAGAGAGAGAGAAAGCCAGAATCATACAGTGACCCAATTTAGGAATGACAGCCTAAGACAATTAGTTTCCTGATATTAATTTGAATGCACGAATTAATTTTGACTGTAATTATATCAAAAAATTTGCTTAAGTCCAAACCGATTGTTAGTGTTGTTTTCGTTCCTAAAACAACTTGAAAAATTAGTGAAATTTTTAACCATTCCCTTATATATTAAGGTATCCGACTACGTTCGGAACCATGATTTCAAAAAAGCACATAAAATTGAATAATTTTCAGGATATTTGTGTCAATTTACATTAGAATAGATGCATTAAATTGTTTTAAGTATTGACATGCATAAAAAATTATTAAATACAATATTTTGATAAAAATTAACTTAGAATAACCGTTTTTCAAAACGTTCTCTTTTATAAAAAATGCTTTACAAATGACACATTATTTTGTGCTTCGTGTAAGGTAAGAGAGCACGTAAAGATTCTCTCCAAGAGAGTCTGAATCTGTATTTATTGAAAAAATTCATACTTTTTTCATAGTTACCACCAGTTGCAATTTGTCACTATGCTTTTTTTTTTTTTCTAAAATTTCTTCCTCTTCATGTTGTAGTAAAAATATGATAAATCCATCAGTTATATATTTCGCAAAAAATTTTAGTTCAGTATCTGTACAGAGGAAAGTCTGAGTTATATGTAAGAAAAAAGGACATATAATATAAGCATTTTTCAAAAGGAAAATGTTTCTGTACCAAGTCACTTCTATGTTCATTTCAAATATTAAAATAAATAATTTTTTATCAATAATATATTCTTAAAGCAATTTTATATATAAGCTTTAATCTGGAGTGACAATAAACATCATAAATATTTCCATTTAT
This sequence comes from Trichonephila inaurata madagascariensis, assembly GCA_019973955.1. Classification (NCBI taxonomy): domain Eukaryota; kingdom Metazoa; phylum Arthropoda; class Arachnida; order Araneae; family Nephilidae; genus Trichonephila; species Trichonephila inaurata. The sequence continues at coordinate 85,533 of BMAV01024367.1, read as the reverse complement.
ATGCTTTTGTAAAATCACGGTTCCGAACGCAGTCGGATACCTTGGGGTGTTTCGTAAGTTGTAAATAAATTTGTTTTTACAAAGGTATATATATATAGTTTGCCAAAATAGTCGTGCTATTGAATTTTACTTGAGTAAGTGAATGAATATTGGATTTTCGCCGCCTATTCAGCAACAGATACACCTTGGGCCACGGACCTCGTAACGTGCCTGAAATCATGAGCCGCGACGAGGATGACACCTGAGCTTCGGCACCACCTCCACATCACACAAATAAGCAATGCCTGAGCCCCGACATTAACGTGCATCGGCCCCTTTAACCAACCCGCAGCCCCCCTTTTAAAAAAAAAAACGTTAAAAATTAATTTAAAATATTACAATCAACCGTTTTGAACTTTCGGGAAAACGTTACGTCGGACCTCTATATCGAAGTCCTAAACCCCAAAAAAAGTTGTTATATGTAAAATTTTTACATAGGGTTTATCTTTTATTATACTTCATAAACCCATAAAAAAATTTTTAAAATTTAAAAAACCCAATATTTATTAAAAAGTAATTATTTACCCCTTTTTTTAAATTAAAAATATCAATTTTATATATCTTACCCATCAAAAAAAAAAAAAAAAAGCTGCGGGAAAAAAAAGAAATAAAAATGTCAAAAAAACTTTTTTTTCAATATTAAAAAAAACTTCAAAATTGATGAATTTTAAGGACATTTTATATAATTTTAAAACATACAAGAAATTTTAAAACACATAATTTTATAACTAAAATTTTAAACACAACCAGCATCCAAATTTTTACCAAAAATCTTTAATTTTTTTTTTGAGTTTTTTTATTGAAAAACGTTTTGTTTCAAAATATAAAACCCCTCCATCTTTGAATGCACAAAAACGCCCTTTTGACCACCGTAAAATGCTTTAAAAACGAAATATAGAAAAATAGTTTTGAAGAAATTTCCCTACTTAGATCAACAACAAAAAATATTACAGCTACATTTTATTAAATAGTTACAATTAATATAAATATGTTATGCATGGACAGAATCCCAACATTGTGGTAATTATTTTTTAATTTTTTTAAAATATCATTGTTTTTAATTTCACCCAACTAAGGGAAAACTGAGAAAAATTTTAAAAGTTTTGCACAAGCCCCAAAAAGGGTGCTAAGTCATCAACTTGGCTGATTTGAATTCTTTAAATAATTAGCTTTAACAGTTAATTTTAAATTATAATTAAAATTGTATTGTCATCCAAAATGATCCTGTATATAAAATATCAGCAATTTGGGGCCCTTTAAAAAATTATTTTATGAACGATTGAAAATTCCACCAAGATAAATAAATAAATATCAAAAATAAAATAAAAAATATATAGAGACGTGAGCAAAGGGGGGAATTGAAAAAGAAAAAGAAAAGTCCAAAAAACCCCAAAAAAAGGGGGAAAAAATTGAATCCCCAAGAAAAAAAAATTCATTTATAAAATTTCACTTTTCTTTGGGGGGGTTATTTAGAAAACTGAAATGTTCTTGGGTTCCCGGAAAAAATTCGTTATATGGAAAAAATTCCATATAGAGATTCGTTTTATAGGTTTGACTGTATTTAAGGGTGGTTCACGAAACAGGATCTGTATCTCAGTAATGTTAAAATAGGTATTTTTAAAGGGAAAATTTATAAACATTCTGTTTAATAAAAATTTCCCAATTTTTTTTCTAAATTCTTTTAACCATAAAAAAAACTTTAATCAAGCTTTTATAGATAGGATGTTAGTTATTTTTTAAAAATATTTTGCACATACCTGTTTTTTAAAAAGGGAAATTTCATTATATTTAATGTTATAAATTAAGTCAAAAAATTTTTTTTAAAAATCCCTTGACTTAAGTAGTATTACAGTGTAATTTTCTATGCAAAGTTATAAGCTGTTAAATGCAGTAGTTTAGGAAAAAATTTTCCCTTATATAGTAAAAAGTTATTTTTGAAAAAAAATGGATTTTTTTAAAAAAACTTACTTGTTTTTGCATACCGCTCCAAGTTTGGGTTTTTTCTTTCTTCTGCTAAGGTATCCTCCAATAAAATTTCTTATGCCTTTTTTCCCCCCTGTTTTTTTTTAGAATTTTCTAAAGTGGTTTTGTTTTGTAGTTTCCCGATCAGCTGTTCGATTGCTCAGTGTGAAAATTAAATATACCTAAGTTGCAAGAGCATGACATTTAGTGATGTTACCTTTATTGTGGAGGCAAAACCCAGTATTCCAGTTTTTAAGGGGTTTTTTAAATTTACAAAAATGTTTTTCGATATCTGTGACCATACTATGCAATTTACACTTTTGTTTTAAATTTTTTGTCTTCATGTAAGATTTTGCAAGGAGGTTAGGGGTTGACAACATTTTTGATAGAATTTGAACAGGGTATTTGTCCCCCGCCTTTTGATACAATTGCCTTTTTATGGAAAGTGTTCTGGTGTTTATATATTGCCTGTTGTTTTCTTGGGTTTTATTCCCCACCATGTATCTTCGTTTGTTGGGCAAGACCATGTTTGGTATGCATTTTTAGATGTTTATGAAAATAGAGCCCAAAATGGCTTGTTTCATTGAATTAATATTATCAGTATTGTTTTTTGATAGCCAATCCATAATAACTCTGTGGGTTTATCAATTTAAAGGTCTGTAAGTCTACCGTGATCTTTCCAATTTTTTTTGTCATTTTTAATTTCTTCTTTTTATTTTAGTTTTAAAGCTCGTAGTAGAGTCCCCATCCTTTTCCCGACAAAAGCCCAACTTTCCCCAGTTTTTCAAAAACCCTGTATCTCCATAGGGTTGCATCTCAAACCGTTTTTATATGCTCGGGAGTAACCATCTCCCAAAATTTGGAATTGCAAACCATGAAACCGATCGTTGGAAGATTTCGATTTTTCCTGAAACTTCCATACTTTCACTTTTTCCCAAAAAATGATTTCCCTTTTACCGTTCTCATTATGCATTTTGTTGGGGCACTTAAAAACCCTTGAAAAAATTTGAAGCATCAAGCACTTTGCCGGTAAAAAACACTTGTTGCAATGACAGCACCATTCAAAGACGTATGCCCATCCCACCAAGACCAAATAGCAAATGGTTTTCAGAATGTCCGGGGAATTTTTTTGGTTTTTTAGCTGCAATTTGTAATCACCGTACCTTTTGGGGTTCCCTACAGCTGTATCAAACCCCCCATTTTATTTATTAAATCTTTGGGATGGAGTTGGTAAATTCAAAACTCCACACAAAAATTTTTAGAAAAATTTTTACCTTTTACCAATACATCTCATTACATATGAAAGCCTGATATTTTCTTAATACGACTCTTTCCATTACATAAAACCCCAATAATTCAGTATTTAGAAATGTTGGTTGTTTCCACAAGTTTAAAAATTTTGGGGTTTTGCCCCCCTTTTTTAAAAAATAATTGAAATGCTATTTTTTTTTGTATTATTTACTTTTAAAAGATATTTTTATAGCTTCAGACAAAAAAAAGTATTATTTATAATTTCATTTAAATTTCCATTTTCTTCAAGAAAATTGCTGTAATCCATACGGGATTTTAGCCTTTGGCTGAAGCAGAAACTTTCTTTTTACCGGATTGTTTCACTTATTTTGACTGTGAGTAAAACCCAACTGTTCTTTTTTTTAAAAAAATTCCTTTTTTTTAAAACGTGGCAGTGGGGAATAAATGTTAAAAACAAAAAAATTTCCTGAAATATATTCAAATTTTAAAAAATTAAATGTAGCTAAACAGAAAAAAATACTTAAATACTTTCAAAGTTCGACGCAAAAACCCGCACGTTTCAAATAGGGAAACAAGTATTTGTTTCCCCTTCATTTCTTCTACTAGACCTTGCCGCGTTTTTTGTTATTTTAAATAAAATGAAAAAAAAAAAGTGAAATTGGGGGGGTTACAAAAGCAGAAAAAAAAAAAAAATTTTTTACATATGAGTGGGCGTGGCAGGTGGACTCTGGGGGGGGGAAAAAAATTTTCAAAAAAATTTTTTAAAAAAACCTTTCACTGCACGGGAGAATAATAATTTTTGCATCATTATAGAAGCGTAAAAAATTCATATTTTATAAAAAAGGAAAAAAGAAAAAAAAAGTTTTTTGGGGCAAAATTCCCCAAAACCCACCCCCTTAATTTGAAATAACATTACATTTGCTCTTGTAAACTAAATGCTTGAAATTCTTGAAATAGTTCAGAAATAAAAATTAATAATATCATGTGTGAAATTATTTGATTCATGAAGATAAAAAAAAATTGCTTTTTGTACGATTCTTTATATTGTCAATATTTAAGATAATTTAAAATTTCACACGGCAAATTTCTTTTAAAAAATTAGGGGAGTTTTTGGCCCGACTACTGGAACCGGGGATTTTTGGTGGGCAATGGGGTTTATTTAATTTATGTAAGTAAATTTTTTTAGTTTATCATTTTGGGCAAAAAAATTATTTAAATAAATATTTTTTACAAATTTAAACAACTTTTTGAATAATTTTTTTTTAAGGCCCTTTTTAAAATGTTTTTTATTTTTGCCCGATATCCCCGGGCCTCCGACAGAAGCCCAACCAGTTTTTTAAAAATATAACTTAGAAGTGGGTTTATCCCATTTTTCGACAACAGAAGGGGAAAAATTTAAAAAAAACCCCCGATAATTTATATTTCAATTGGTTTTAAAATTAAAAAAAAATTTTTTAATTTTTTCAAAAATCATAGTTGAGCCTCGTAAAGAGGTCTGAGCTTTTATTTCAAAGGGAAAAAATTTTTTTAATAGAAGCTTTTTCACAAAAAAAGGAAAATTTTTAAAAAAAATTTATTCTAAATTAATTTTTTGTCGAAGTATTGTATTTAAAAAAATTTTTTTTTGTCAAAATGTGTCCTTAAAACAATTTTATACATGTAGTCTAATCTAAGTGACACTAAATATCTTGAAAATTATCCATTTATGCACTCTTTTTAAAATCTCGGCTCCGAACGTAGTCGGATAACTTAACGCTCATTTTATTTTATTTACCGTAAAATCCGGCGTATAACGCGCACCTATATATTCAAGTTGTATTTTTTTAATTTTTAGATATATTCGCCGTATAACGCGCACCCCCTTTTTGCAAAAAAAATTCAAAATTGTGTGCAATTTTTTTTGTGTTTTGAAGTCATTTTTTATTAGATAATTTCCAGCCCCTTTTAAAAAAATAGTTATATTTCTCTAGAATTGCAACTCTTGCGCAAAAAAAGGAGGGGGGAAAGAATCAGCGCCATGGCTGGATTTTCCCACGCTTTTCTATAAACATTGAACATTTTGAAATAAATTAGAAAACCTGAATTTTATTACGCTGCTGTGTTTAGTATATTCAATACTAGAATAATATTGAAACCCTTCACAAAACAGCGAGCAGTAAAATGGGGCCTGGGAAACAAAATAATGCCGGTTTCAGGTTGATTCATTTTGCAAAAGAAATAAATCGTCGCAGCAAGGATGTTTGATATTGGCAACTCCATAAGGAGTTGAAAAAAAAAAAAAAAAAATGAAATGACAATAATTAAATACCAAAGAAGAAATGTGCTTTTTGTAAAGGAGAAAGAAATGGCCCATTCTAGAAAAAAATGTTGGGAAATGGGTCGTAGAAAATCGCCTGAATGGGTTAATTTAAAAAAACAGTGTACGTTTATTCGCCTTAAAAAGGTAAAAAAGAATGCCTTTTCTGTTGTCCAACAAAAGAAAGTTCATAAGGTAGTTTTTTTTAAATAAACAGTAATTGACATAAGTCAATTTTTTAATATATTTTTAGACTTGGCGTATAAAGCGCACCTCTAAATTTCGATCTTAATTTTTGTGTTAAAAGTGCGCGTTATCCGCCTGATTTTACGGTATTTATTATTATTTTCATATCAATCGTATGATATAGATATGTTTTTTCCTCCAAATAGCAAAGAGAAGCAATGAAGCGTTAAGAGGAAGAACTGAAACTTAGATAACACCGTATACATGTTCGCTTGGCGGATATTAAAATGTTTTTCAAGGTCTCATACATCTGTGTGAAAAAAATAATGATCATCTGTACTCCCTGATAAAAATACAGTGTTATCAATAACCCCTTCATTTGCAATTAATATTGCAATATTAAAAAAATAAATTTCTTTCATTTTGAAATAAGTGTTTTTAATATGGCCAATTAATTTTTCAACCTCGGATGTTGAATTAAAATTTCAAAAACAGCCGGATAAGGCATTATTAATGAAAAATTTTAATTCTCAAGTTTAAAATAGCCGATCTGATACCAATACACATTGAATATGAATTAACATAAAAATGTATCGTTCATTAACAATATCAGAAAGAACTTTAATGGTAGTAATAATCACAGGCAGAAAAATAATGAGTTAATGATAGTTAAGTATGTTGTTTTTTTCAGTAGTATGTATTACATATTTTCATTCTTATTTTTAGTGTGATAGCATACATAGATTGCTTGTTAATGGGCTTTGGAGTTGCAACATGGCAATTGGTGACGAACCTCGTAATTTTTGACCAAGTGGCCATGGATGATTACGACACCTAAACTGGCCCATCGAGCCTAACAGTCACCAAATTTCCCCATCACGTCAAAGTGAGGACTTTTTAGAGTATTTAGAAAAAATGTTTCTACAATAACCCGAGGTTTTTTTCTTCTTGTTTAGTAAAGTATCTAGAAAAAGAGAAAATGAAGTGTGCGTGTGTGTGTGTGTGTGTGTGTGTGTGTGTGTGTGATGAATCACCAGCCCATAAATAAACTACATAAACAAAATACTCAACCTTGGGAAATTTAATTAGTTAGAGCTAATTAATTAAAGATATTACACTGTAAAATTAATAAAACACATTATTCACGTAAAATAAACATCCAAATCGTTTTCTAAGATCTTCATTAACATACCAAAAAACTAAGACACTTACCTTTTGACATTAACTATTTTTTCGGAACAAAGATGGCAATCTTCGCAATGCACTGAAAATGCCCTCAGCTGAAAATGCAATTTCTGCTATAAAACTATTCGCCCTTCCCGCTAAAATACTCATCATAGAGCCCGTGCTGCTGTATATTTTGGAAGAGTGGATTTAAAAGAATATTCCAGCTAAGTATCGTCAGAGTATTCGTAAAAATGGTTATTCTACGTAATTTTAAAATGAGTGATACTTATAAGTACTGTGTCGGTAGATAAAGGGTTAATAGAAATGCAAACAAACTCAAAAATTCCTTCTTTTCTCTATTTTATTTTCTAAATTGTAAACCTATTATTAAACTGTGAAAAGTTTTAATTTCTCCCAATACATATCGAATTTGAACACTCCTAAGGTAATATTAACCATATTAGATAATTTCGCGAAAACAGCTTTCGCAAAATTCCTTTTTGAGATTGCTTTTGTTAAGCATCGATCTACAGCATTGCCGGCTTTGCCACGAATTTTACTACAAAATGAAGGATATGTATAAAGAGTAGACATTAATGGACTATGTGTGGACACTGCACTAACATTCTATTTTGCTTAACCTTTTAACGGGCACACAGCTAAAATACAATTTTCTGTGATAAAGTACTTGGTAAATGTAATGTTCTCATCCTCTATAAACATTATTTAGTCACAAAAAAAAATTCTAATCGAGTGTTTTTTTTCTACGTGGTGGCTAGACGTTATAGCCATTGCACACTTAAGACATTTAACTTACCTTTCAGGACAAAAGTAATGAATCATATCACAATAAACTTTTTATGAAAAATTAACATTTATGCTAATAACTATTTCAATAACAATTAAACACAAAGTATAAGTGTCATAAAATAATAATAGAATAATTGTCCAGCATAGAATACTTACTAAAATATACATTGAAATTGGTATATATGCCCATTTTATACATTATTTAATTTTAGTATAAAAAGTTAGAAAAAAAGTAATATTTTTGAGGTTTAAATTTGTTATTTCCCTAACTTGATAAGCTATTCCCTTGAGGACTTTTCAAAGCAAGTAGAACCGATTGCTTGAAGGCACAGAAATGTTATAATAAAGGATTTTCGAACCCAAGAATCTCGTCCCACATATTGTAAAAAAAAAATTATATTTCCCACCCCCAACATCCTCACGGGATTCTAAGTGTTCTCTTTTGAAGAGGAAGAGAGAAAATTTCAAGGTCATTTTCTGTTTTGTGTGGGCAGTGGATAGAACCTCTATATCCACATATGAAAGCTTTCCAAAAACCTAAATAAAACCGAGAAAAACTGTTTTTAACTACCCATCAGAGGACATTAAATGCAAAAAAGGTATCGTGTTAGCATGTGTATTGATTGTTATGCGTTTTAGCTTCAATTAACGTATATGGATAGACTAAATATCCAACACCCGCTTGGAGAAAAAATTTTCAATATATGTGGTTAGACATGTTAGCCACTTCCCACTAAAGGGTTAAACTATGCTATGCCATTGGGAAATCGATACTTATTTTGATTTTTCGATATCTGTTTAAAATTCAACATATTTTTTCGACTTATTATAAGTTTTATTTTGAGAAATTCTTAAAATAAATTTTTTTGATTGGCAGAACCATGTTTGACTTGTGTCCACCCCTTGATTTGGCCACCCACGAGCGGTGCACACGCTGCACACCTGCTAGGATCAGCCCTGTTTCTCTCAAGACTTTGGTTTGAATCTTTGGACTACTAAGGATCCACCGTAGAGAGAGGTTAATGCACATTAAATCTGCCGATACTCAGTCCTCACGTTGGCATGATGTGGAAGTTTGGAATGCAAAAGTTCAGGTGTCATTCTCGTCTCTTTAACATGGTTCAAAATTACCAGGTCCGTTGTCAATAGCTTTTATATTAGTCCGAAGTGCGATATTAATAAACATTCAATCAATATGAACTGATGTTATTGTATTGATTGTTTCACAAATGCTGTTATGTATCGTATTGTAATAACAAAAAACAAAACAAACAAAAAATTAAATCAATTCCTACTAAGATCAACAAAGAAAAATTTTATTTTAGCTATTTTTTATTAAATAGTTACAATTATTATAAATATATGTATATGCATAGGACAAAATCTCAACATTAAGTTGTAATTAATTTTTATTAAGTATCATTAAAATATCATATTATCATCCAAAACAATCGTCTATATAAAATTTCAGTTCAACTGAATGCTTTAAAACGTGAGAAAAAAACCTTTTCAAGTTTTGACACAAGTCGCCAAAAATTATTCCAATGTGGCTGTATTTGTAATTCTTTAAATAATTAGTTTTAATCAATTAAATTTATTAATTATAATTAAATTATTGTATTGTCATTTAAAATAATGATGTATATAAAATTTCAGCTCATTTGAGCACTTTAAAACGTATTTTATTAACGATTGAAAATTCCACCAAGACAAATAAATAAAATAAATAGAGAGTGTGAGCTAATAGTAGGAATTTTAAAAATTACAATTACAAAATGGAATACCTAAAAACAGGAATAAAGCATACAATATTACCTCCTGCGTGTCTGTGTACGCATGCATGTTAGTGCGTGCGCGCGCGCACTTATCCAGATAAAGGTTTGCATATTAACTATTGAAAGGTTGTAAATTGGAGTTTGTATCCTCTCAAAAACATTGCGTGTGGCAGCACATTACAAAATGGCGTACAGTTTGAATTCTTGACGTTTAACTTACCAAAGTTATTAGCTTAAGTGATCCTTTAGGAGTACTTCAGAACATAGGTTTTGTCACCAAAGTATTTCTATGTACTATTTCTGTGTATGAAATGTGTGATTTCACATATTTCTCTGTGTGAATTTTATGTTTAGCAGATTATATATATTTTTTCAACCTAATTAACTTTTTAAATTTTATTTTAGGCATTTATTATTAGACGCGTAAAGGAGAAAATTTATCTGAAACATTTATTTTTCTACCAAAAATTTTCGTTGGTCATAAAAGGTTATTTCATTGTCTAGAGTTAATACATTATAAGAAACAAGTTAGAACTAGTCATATTCTTCAGGAGCTAACTGCCATCTAATCATCTCTTCTCTTTGGTGTGGCGTGGTAGTTAGGAAAGGGGGAGCCAGCTCAGGTGTCGTCCTCGTCTCTTGACCATGGTTTAGAATAACGAGGTCCATTGCTAAAATCCTTTATGTAGCGTAACACAGTGCGACGTTAATATTCACTCAGTCTCTCGCCATCTAATTATCTCAATTAACTAATATTGTGGTTAATTAATTTAAGAAAACAAACACATGAAACTAACATGCTAAAATGTATACTATTTGTTAAAATTTTGTGAATTTCAACGAATGAAATCATTATTATACCAAGAAAAGTATCATAAAGAATAATTATCATTCAAGATTTAAAAATTTTGAACAATACTTATAATTTCTTGAGTTATTAATATTTGTCGTTACTTTATCCTTGCATTTTAACTAATTTTAACAACAAATTTCCACAATATTTTACTTGTCTTCAACCACTACACTACAAGATAATATCAGGCATAAAATAAAGAATTAAATATAATAATAATAATAATTAACTTATAATCCTTCTGTTCAGCCTTTAAGCTTGAACGAGCTATTTATTTGCTGGGCTCCGTATTGGATTTGTTTTTCGGTTCTAAATTTCTCATTTGTACAAGGAAGCGGTTCTCAAACTGTGGAAGTTGCCCATCTAGGTGTGTGTGATAATCGTACGTTGGGGATGGGGGACGAGCATATCAAAAAGTCTAAAATAAAAGGTTATTTAAAAAATTATTAATTTACTGAAAAGAAGCAAACAAAATACATTCTGACATAGTAAAAATAAAATAAACATCTACACTAATATACTTATAAATTTATCAGATCAGAACAATGTATTTAATAATTGATTTATATATACTTAATTATATATATAAAAATAAGTTTCATAATTATTTGAGTCGGAAGTGTAAATAGTATACGAAACATTTTTATTTTAAGTGCAGAAAATTCATCATTTGCCCCTGCTCAAAATTCAAAGAGTGATTTATTACAAAATTGCCTTTTGATTTTGCAACTTAACGTGAAATCTATGAAGACAGTACCTGTGTACCTGGGTGCTTGGTGCCTTCTTTAATTAAGAATTATTTTGCAAATCAGAGAAAATAAGTAACATAATGTTACTTAAAAATATATATATAACTCACTTAAAATATATATTACTTAAAAGTAACACATATACAAAATTTAATACTTATCTTGATAATGTTTAAGGTTTATAATTAAGCTTCGCTTTTAGATTTAGCGTCAAAGCACGTTATTATTGCATTAAGTACATTGCTGTTATATGGGGAAGGGGCGATAAAAGTTATGTTTGAAAATTGGGTCACAGATATTGAAATTTGAGAAGCATTGGAATAAGAAATAATTTATTTACTTCATTTTCTTAATTTTCCTCAATTTCCTTAGAGGTATTATGTACGAAATATAAAAATACAGTCGAACCTCTATATAACGAAATCGCTAAATCCCGGGAAAATGTTCGTTATACGGAAATTCGTTATATAGAGGTTCATCTTTTAATAGACTTTATAAACCACATAAAACGAATTTTAAATTCATAAACAATATATATTAAAAAAGGGTTTTTAAAATTAGAATGTGCTTATTTTATATATCTTACCATCAAAAAAAAAAAAAAGAAAAACTACAAGAAAAATAAGAAAAAAGAATGTCGAAGAATTCACTGCATTTTTAATATTAAGAAAATAATTTTATACCAAAATTAATGAATTTTAAGGACATTTTATAATTTAAAGCATACAAGTAATATTAAACATACATTTGTATAATTACAACATGGGGGTACTGGACAACTCCACTGAGGTGAAAGAGGATATCGAAGATGTTTCTATTGGACTGGGCAATAGGGGTTAAAGGTTGCACTTGGATGAAACTTCCAGAGCTCTATTGCTCTCGGCAAGTTAGGATCTAATAAAACCAGCTCAAGATTTATGACCACCATAAAATGTACTAAAGAGAGAATAACTTGAAATTTTTTCAGAAATAATTAGAAAAAGGGAGAACAAAAATTGATTCCCAAAAGAAAAAGTTCGTTACATAGAAAATGAACTTCGCTATAGAGAGGTTATTTTACGAAGAAAATCGCGAAATGTTCAAGATTCCAGGAAAAGGTTTGCTATTTAGAAAAATTCGCAATATAGAGGTTCGTTATATAGAGGTTCGACCGTATTTAGCCTATTTTGTGCCCTCTTAAGTTATCCGACTACGTTCGGAACCGTGATTTTGGAAAAGCGCATAAATGGATAGTTTTCATGATATTTAATGTCACTTAGATTAGAATACATGTATAAAATTGTTTAAAGAACTTTTTGACAAAAAAAAAAATTATTTAAATACAATATTTTGGCAAAAAATTAACTTCAGAATAATCTTTTTTCAAAATGTTCTCCTTTTGTGAAAAATGCTTCTATTAAAAGAATATTTTGCCTGTCTATAGCTCAAACCTCTCTACAGAGGCTCAACTAGAATTTTTGAAATATATAACTTAGAAGCGGGTTTATCCATATTTTACAACAGAGGGGAGCAATTTTAAGAAAAAAATGCCAATAATTATATTTCAATTGGTGTTAACTCTGAAAATAAAGTGAATTTTTCAAAAATTCTGGTTGAGCCTCTGTAGAGAGTTCTGAGCTATATACAGGCAAAATATTCTTTTAATAGAAACATTTTTCACAAAAGGAGAACATTTTGAAAAAAGATTATTCTAAGTTAATTTTTTGCCAAAACATTGTATTTAACTAATTTTATTTTTTTGTCAAAATGTCCTTAAAACAATTTTATACATGTATTATAATATAAGTGACACTAAATATCATGAAAAAAACCTTTTTTTCAAAATGTTCTCCTTTTAAAAAATAGCTTCTATTATAATAATATTTTGCCTGTTATAGCTCGACCTCTCTACAGAGGCTCAATTTGATTTTGAAAAATTCACATTATTTTCAGAGTTACCACCAATTGAAATATATAAATTATCTTTTTTTTCTTAAAATTGCTCCTTTCTGTTTGTAAAAATGATAAACCGTTTCTAAGTTATAAATTTCAAAAATTCTGGTTGACCCTCTTAGAGAAGTCTGAGCTAAAACAGGCAAAAATTTTTATTATAATAAAAGCATTTTTTCATAAAAGAGAACATTTTGAAAAAAATTCTAAGTTAATTTTTTGCCAAAAATATTGTATTTAAATAATTTTTTTTTTTTTCAAGAAGTCCTTAAAACAATTTTATACAGTATTTAATCTATGTGAATAAATATCATGAAAATCATCCATTTATCGCTTTTTTAAAATCCGTTCAATAGTCGGATACCTTAATAAAGGTAAATTCTGTTATATCTTATAGTCGACCGTACTCATAAATCAAATTCAAGAGCATTCCTCTCGACACCTTTTAACGGCATCCCCATTAAACTTCCTTTCAAACCAGAGAAAAATCAGGATGCGATAACTCCCCAGCTCGACATCAAACAACCCCGGTAAATAAACGGATCGCTCAACCAGTAGATGAGATGCAAGCTCAGCAATTAGCGAACTGGTTTCGAAGGTTGGATTTATTAAAGTTCTTTCTTACTGGTGAAAAGAAAAGCTTCCGTTTTGAATGATTCCTACAACCGGAAGTGATCCGTCATGTCATCGTGTATAGAACGTTTTTGCTGGTGTGTGGAAAATGTGCATGTGGAAGAAGGACTCAAAAGGGAAACATCTATGAAGGTTTTGAAGGGTCAGTGCGCGGTCATATATTAATATGCGGGATGGAATGAATTGAAGGTTTATACTTCTGTGAGAATGAAGTTTATACAGTGTTGATGCTTTGGAAGAACATCCGGGGTGATAAAATACAATGTTATGTTTATGACTATTCATAAAAGTGAAAAAAGCAGGGTGTTTTATATCACGGAGTAAGTTGTTAGATATAAATAGGTATGTTCTAATTAAAAAGTCTGAGTTGAATTCATTAAACTTAGTGGGAAAGTATGTATATAGATCTTCAGATGCTATTAAACATGTTGGATTGTGTTGTTCCTTAAGATATCCGAACACATTCAGATTACTTTCTCAAAAATAGCATACTAAAACATTATAAATACTTTTTTAAGGATCAATATCAATAAATTTTAGTACTTAACCAACAATATTTAAAATAAACAATTTAAGTGGACACAGTACGATTCAAATGACAAAAATTGGTCGAAAAATCAAATATAATTTTTATAGCCTAAATTATTCTTTATATACTTTTATATAACCTCACAATATTTGAAAGCTCTAAACTTAAAAAACGCAGAATTATGATAGCTCTGCGTTCGTTTTTAATCACATTCCTATGGCAAATCAAAACTTTAAACTTACTTATCTCAGAAAGATAAAATAACTAGTTTGTCTTCATTTAAAAATCTAAGGCTTTTTATTCTATTGCGCCTAATGCTTTGAAATTTTTTTACCTATGACTAATAGTACATGGAACAAAAGTTGGTGTGTATTTTTGAATCAATGCAATATTTTTTTTAAAAAAAAATAATTGAATTCACAATTTGTAAATTTTTTAAGGAATTTTCAATAAACATTCCTAAAAAGAAGTATTGTACAAATACCAATCATGTTATAGCAAAACCCATAGTAACTTTTGTTATACATAGTTTGATGTACATGTAAATCAAATTTCGTAAATGTAAGTCAACTTTTGTAGGAGGAGTAGCATTTTAAAATAACTTCACAAATTTTAAGTTTTTTCCTAAAACAATTAAATGGCTAGCTTTTTATAAAATTTTGGGCACTAAATCTGTTTTACATAGTATACACACATAAGAGGCATAAAAAAAAAATTTGAAAATCTTTAAATTAAAATTTTTTGCGTAAATCGTACCAAGAGTCCCCTTAAATTTTACAACAAATCATAATTACACAAGAAATTTTAGAATTTTTTTTTTTTTAATTCTGTAGAACAGTTAGAGCAGTGCTTCAAAACTTTCAATATTTACGACCCAATTTTCCATCATAATGTTCATATTTCTCGCCCCTCCTCCTCTCTCGTACAAAAACAATGCATTGAATTCAATAATAATGTACTTTAATGCTAAAGTTACAATACGACTATAATCATAAACATTACAAATTATCAAGATGAGTACTAGATTTTGTATACAATTTTATATTTGACGCAGCACATGGAATCACTGGTAATTATTAAACTTGTTCTTAACTTAGTGTTAAATGAATTATCAAATTCATTGTACAGTAGTGATACACTAATATCAGTGTAAATGTCTGTGTGTTTTATGTGTTATTATGTCAGAATGTATTTTTGTTTTGCTTATTTCAGTAAATTTATGTGATACTTTTAAATAATCTTTTATTCTCGACTTTTTGATATATTCCCCTTCCCCCTACCTATGAGAGCACGCCCCAAAGAATGAGAAACGCTAAATCAGAGAGAAAAAAAAGTAATAAATTTATAAAAGGTTATAAGCTAGTATATCAATAGAGGTATTACTAAAATAAATTACACACATTTATCTGTCGAATGTAATAAAATTTTAATGTTTTATTAAAATATAAAAAATTTAGAGTGACTGAATAAATATAAGAAATTTAACATTTTTATGAGGATATTATTGAAATAACAGATCGTACATCAAAAAATATTCAAACAGTAAGAATTATTTTAACACATACGCTAGATAATAATATAAATATCGGGTTCAAGAAAGTTTCGTAAGAAAATACATCTATAATATTTCGAGTTATCAGGCTCATCTTGATAGATTTTGAACAATTTAAATGCCCACTTCTGTTACACCAATAGACCCTCTCTCTTTTGTTTTTTGTAATTTTATGTTACGTTTATTGTGTTGTTATTTATGCCACCTGATCGACAGTAACATCAGATCAAGGACCACGAAATCTTCATCCGGTATAGTGGTTAGTGAAGCTGACTGCGGTGCCGCAGGTCATGGGTTCGAATCTCGGAGAAGGCATGGATGTTTGTAAATGTATAGTGCTTTCGCAGTATGGGGGTATTCTAACTAGCCGTCGAGCTGTAAGTCCTCTTATGAGGTTGGTGGAAGGGGAAGAGAAGCGAGAGGCCCCTGACCATCCCCAGGGTGTTCTCCCTCAAAATTGGGGTGGAACCGAGCAAAATCGTACTGCCATTGGTTTCAAGGTAAACGACAGGAGCAAAAACCCAGCCCTTCAGCCTTTCGATGTTTATTGTAACTGGCCTCTATCTAACGTAGAAATAAAATAATAACTGTTTTGTAAAGCCAAACAATTGCTCTATTCAATAAATTTAAAAACAACAACCAAAAATGTGCGTTTTGATTTAATGTTTTAATTTCAACGTGTACAGATATCCTGAATTTGTCATTGAAGAACAATAAAAGCTTTATTAATTTTAAAAAATTATGTATGTTTCATAATGTAAGAGAGAATATCTAGTTGAAAATCTTATATAGACTACTTTTTTACTTTCATGAACACTCAGTGAATTCTGTATGACTAATTGAAAGCCTTAAAATAAATTTATTTTGTAATATTAAATATGTTATACATTTTATTTTACAAAATAATGTAAGATAACCTCAAAATTTTCCCATCAATTAATCAAATTTCAATTTCCCAAAGCTTTCTTTGCTACTGAGAGTTTCAAACTAAGTAAGGGTAAAAATACACTGAAGATATGCAAGCATTAAAAAAGGCTTAGATAAAGTGTACAGAGAAAACTTCCAAAGAAATTACAAGGAAGACTTAGAAGAAAAGTAAACAAGAATTTACATGAAAGACTTATAAGGAGGTTACAAGAAATATTTAACCCAGGTAGATGTAGCGGAGACATAAAAAGAGAGCATAAAGAAGACTTAAAAGAAAGATAAACAAAAATTTTATCTAAACGTATAGCAAAGATTTAAAAAGTTAATATCAAGAAAAATTGATAGAATATATAAAATAAATATATTCAGATATCCTTTAAGACCCAACCCGCAAATTTCTGCTGAAACACTCCACATTTCGGGAGGAGGCGGGGGTAACAAAAGATTTTTTACTAATTTTTCAAGTATTATTGAGGTCAGTATACTGTTAATAACCAGAAGAATAAAAAAACTTTAAAAAATTCGGATTTTAAAGGGATAAGATTGTGTCTAACCCACACGATCAAAGTCTTAGCTATTTATAGGTAAAATATTTTTAATATAAAAGGATTTTGAATAAAAAGATTTTGTTTAGCAACTAAGTCATTCTTTCCTCCTTTTTCTCCTTTCCAAATAATTACATTTAAATAATCTTTTATTGTAATAATATCAATAAAAAATTCTATATGCATGAGCTAATTCAAATGACTTTAAATATCACATAAGAAAGTTATTCTCTTATACTATACTCTTTTTTTCAAAATCACGGTTCCGAACGGTGATATCTAAGGTATCATACGTTCGAAATGATATTAAAACAAACACATAAATGGATAATTTCCATGATATTTAGTGTCACTTAGATTATAATACATGTATAAAATTGTTTTAAGGACATTTTGACAAAAAAAATATTTAAATACAATATTTTGGCAAAAAATTAACTTAGAATAACCTTTTTTTAAAATGTTCTCCTTTTATATAAGAAATGCTTCTAAAATAATAACATTTTCTCTTTATATAAATAAAGTAAAGACTTTTCCAGGAGTCTTTAACTCCTTTTTTGAAAAATTCCATTATTTTTAGAGTTACAACCCATTGAAATAATTATCGGTGTTTTTTCTTAAAATTTCTCCACTCTGTTGTCGTAAAACAATAGATAAACCCCACTTCTAAGTTATATATTTTAAAATTCCCCAGTTGAGCCTTTTGTACGGAGGTCTAGAGGCTAATTTGACAGGCAAAATATTATTATAATAGAAGCATTTTTACAAAAAGCAGACTATTTTGAATATGGTCATTCTATGTTCATTTTTTGTCAAAATAGTGTACTTAAATAATTTTTTATTGTAATACTATTCTTAAAACAATTTTATATACATTTTCTAATCTAAGTGGCACTAAATGTCATAAATATTATCCATTTATACGCTTTTGCAAAATCATGGTTCCGAACGTAGTCGGATACCTTAAAAGGATAGACATATAGTGAATATGTTGGCCTGACACTATTTAATAATAGCTACTCGTATCTTTCTAGAAAGGTAATCAACATTTGACAGTGGTTTAAAATTACAAGGTTCGTCGTGAACTGTCCTGATTTGCTTTAAATTGTTAAATAATAACAATGCAAATATTGAAAGATGTTTACTATCAGATTTAGTTTTAACCCAATGTCTATCTAAAATGCCTTTTTTTGTTATTGGCAAATATTACCAAAAAAAAAAAAAAAGATGCTCCTGAAAAAAATTTTAAGAACATGTTTCAATGGACTAATTTCATGACGGTCACATGTTAAATATAATCACGTGTTCTAAATTGAATTAAAATTGACGTTAGATTTGATTCTTAAGATTTTATAAGCGTGGTAAAGACTTTTAAATACAATCGAACCTTCCTTTTACATACCTCCATTTTGAGAATTTCTCTATTTTGCGAACATTTTCCTGGAATCAAGAACTTGGTATGCTGGAAAAAGAATGTCTATTTACCGAATTTTCCACACAACTAAATTTTTTTTGGATTTAGCTACTCTGTTAAATATAAAGGTCCTAATGTCTTAAGATTTTTGGAAAAGATTTTAAAACTAAAAAAAATTCTTTATTACACGTACTTTTAAATAAAGTCTATTTTGTTTAAGTATATGCGTTATTATTGTTGACAAATATGTATATTTAAAAGGAAGATTCTGTAGAAAGTAAAAGTTGACAACAGCGAAATGCATAAACTGAGTGTCTAAAAACACATAATTATATTTATCTTGTGACTATGACGTCATATGAATTCAGCTCATTGGTTTGTGATAGAAAATGACCAAATATACAATTTAAAAAACTTAATAGCCTGCTCTATAACGTCACAAAATAATAATAAAAATAAAAGAATTAGACTGACGAAAAACATGAGTCTACATCAAAAGGATAGTATAAAATTTTTTATAAACAAAAATTAATGATTTAAAAGTGTATCATTTTAGAAAGAATACATATTATGCAATAAACTATTCTGAAAATATTGCATGGTACATTTTTTAAAGAAAAATAGCTTATTCAATTAATCTATTAGTTCACACTCACACTATATATATATATCTTGTTGAAGTTTTCAATCGCGTACGCGTTAATAAAATAATTTATATTCATTCATTCAAGTTCAAAACCATTTTTTAAACTTGTAGTGGATGACACTTGATGTTAATACAGTTTTTTTTAAATATTAATTCTAAAAAAATTTTTATTGATTAATAAATTGTAACAAAAAATAATAGTCCAACACCATTTATAAAAGGGAAAAGCGCTCGTTGTGTCTCTATAGCGCAATGGATAGCGCGTTGGACTTCTAATCCTAAGGCGTGGGTTCAAATCTACCTGGAGTGGAGTATTTCTGAGAATGTGATTTATGCAGTGGTGTAACGAAGAATACTAGGGCCCCTCTGCAAAGTCAGGTTTTGGAGCCCCAAGCCCAAATACGTACTTGTCGTCTGTAAGCTTTGGGCCCCTAGGACACCTGGGCCTCCCTGCAATGCTGGGATTGCGAGGGGTGTACGTCACGCCACCGTATTTATGAATGAATAATTAGCACAAAAGTAATAGTCTAAAATGGAAAATCGCTTACTATTTTGCCACTTAATATTTGATTCTGCCATGTGTATGTACATATTTATATTAATTGTAATTATTTAATAAAAAATAACTAAAATAAAAATTCCCTTTGTTGAACTAAGTAGGAATCGACTTAATTGTTTTAATTTTATTTTTCTTGCTTTTCAGTTATGCTGAAGAAAGTTGATTAAAGCCATTATTTTTAAAACTTCAAAGGTATGTCAAAATCTATTAATTCATCAGATACATATGTACTGAAACTCATATTCTTTAGCATTGATTCTTCCTTCAAACTCTCTTTTCATGTTTTCTAGACGACGCGACAAAATATTAAAGTTAGTTTGATAATTAAATTTATCTTTGGCCTTTTCAAAGAGACGATTCACTTTTCATTCTAAAGCTTATCTTGTACAAATATCGAAAGTAGATCCCCCTTTCTTATAAAAAAAAGCCTCATTTTATGAATGAGCATCAAATTTCCTATACACATCAGTACATGAATGAACGTCAGTTCCACCACACTACAGTACGTATACAGCACAAAGAAAAGCTTTTTCATTCAAGGCCTATTCTAAGCCATCGACTTGATTCCTCTTATGGTTTCTGTCGTACTTAACTTAAAACAAAGTAGATAAACAAACTGGATGAATGGAACCTTACCAGTCTATCTTAAATTTCTTTTTTTATTATATTCATTTGGCTTTTTTTAAACCACTTTCATCGAGTCCAATTTTTTTTTATTTTTTTATTTTTTGTTCTCATCCTTAAATGGAGTCATCGTCCATTCAAGCTATCATCAAATAAAGTACCTTCTATTCATTGAACTAGTTTTCTCGTTTTCATTCAAAAAAGGGCTTCCCTTTTTAGTAGCACAAATAACGTCATTTTCAGACGTTTTATGCCGGACTGTGCAATTTCCTGGACGATGGAGTCTAAGTAATTGGACTCATCATAGCAAAAATTTCTTTCTTTTTCCTTCCTTAGGGAGCTTACTCAACTTGATATTCCATGTCTGGCTTTTCTTGGTATTCTTTTTTTCTTTTTCATCTAATTTGCGAAGTTTAACGTTTTTGGCACATGTTTGATTTTGCCATTTGTAGTAATATCGAAACTACTTGAATTTTTCAGTTATTTTTTCTGAAGATTTCTTTTTCAATTCCTAATATTAGTTCACACCAGTGGCGCACACAAGGGGGCTGGGGCTGGACCCCCAAAGGCTTTGAGATACTTTTCCGATTGATTATAATTTTAAGTATATAGTACGTAAAATTTAATTATTTGTTATTAATGATTAATTTTATTATATAATTAATGCTAATTATATTTATTCAATAATTAGTTTTTTACTGTGTTTTGTTCCCGAAAATCGACGAAATCAAAAGGCATGATACAAGAATGGTGAACTTTCGACCTCGAACCCCCTTAAAAAATTTCCCTTGTGTGTGCTACTGGTTCACACTATCCCTATATATATTTATTCATATATATATCTTGTTCAGATTTTCAATCGTTAATAAAATACTTTTTATTCATCCACTCAAGTTCAGATACATTATTTTAAACTTGTTGTGGGGGACACTAATACGGTTTTTCAAATATTAATTCATTAATTCAATTTAATTTATTAATGAATAGGGTGACAAACAAAAATAATAGTCCTACACCATATATAAAAAGGAAAACCGCTCATTGTGTCCCTGTAGCTCAATGGATATCGCTTTGATATTTAATCCTAAGGTCGTGTGTTCGAATCCTACCTGGGATGGCCTAATTTCTGAGAATGCGATTTATGAATGAATATGTAGTAACAAACAAAAAATAATAGTCCAACACCATAGATAGGAAGGAAAATCGCTCTTTATTTTGCCACTTAAAATTGTGATTCTGTCATATGTATATACTTATTATATTAATTGTAATTATATTTAATAAAAAATAATTAAAATAAAAATTTTCTTTGTTGACCTAATCAGGAATTGAATTCATTTTTTTTTATATTACTTGTTAAGTTGATTTAAATGTATTACCTGACCACTGGTGCAGCTCAGTGGCGCACACAAGGGGTGGGGAGTCCTAGGAGTCCGGAAAATTCCCCAAAGCCCATGATTTTTTTTTATGATTGATTATAATTTTAAGTATATGTACGTAAAATTTAATTAAATATGCGTTATTAATGATTAATTTTATTTATTAATGCTGATTTTTTATCCAATAATTAGTTTTTTACTGTTTTTTGTTCCCGAAAATCGACAAAATCAAAAGGAGCATGATACAAGAATGGTAGACTTTCGACCCTGGACACCCCCTTGAAAAAAACCTGTGTGCGCTACTGGTGTAGCTAGTCATGAGGTGGGCCCTGGATTAAATTTGTTTGGCGCCCTTTTTTTCAAAAATAAATAAAAATGATTGCTTGGATAAGACTTATTTGAAAATGTCAAAATATTACAGATGTTGGAGCTCCAGTAGCTTGGGGGTCCGTATCATTGATAAAGCCTTATACGGTGGTTGCTACGCCGAACTATTACTTATTCAATTCCTACTATTAGCTCGCACTGTCTATATATTTATTTATTTATATATTTGTATATTTATTTATTTATCTTGGAGGAATTTTCAATCGTTAATAGAATACATTTTAAAGCGCTGAATTGAGCTGAAATTTTGTATACAGGATTATTTTGGATGACAATACAATAATTTAATTATAATTAATAAAATTAATTGATTGAAACTAATTATTTAAAGAATTACAAATACAGCCACTGGGCGACTTAGCGACCCTTTTGGCGATTTCGTGTCAAAACTTGAAAAGGTTTTTCTCACGTGTTAAAGCTTTCAGTTGGACTGAAATTAAAAGGACAATACGATACTTTAATGATAATTAAAAAACTAATTTACCTCTTAATGTTATGATTCTGTCCTATGTATGCGCATCTTTATATTAATTATAACTATTTAATAAAAGTAGCTAAAATAAAGTTTTCCGTTGTTGATCTAAGTAGGAATTGACTTAAAAACTTTTTTTTTATATTACTTTTTTTAAGCTTTTATTTAAAAATTTAAATTAGCACATGTAAAAAATTTCTAAGTCATAAGACGAGCAGAATTTTCAGAAAGGTTCATTTTGTGTTACTTTACAATTTTGAAATTGAGTTTAAAAGTAAACATTTTGCCCTAAGTATTCCATACCTGTACCGATGTTTGCACACTAAAACTAAAAACATAAAAGAACTTGCTGGGGCATAAAGAATTAAAGTTTATTTTCCAAAAAAAAAATTAAAAAATCATTTTTCCAAATTTTGCGAGTAAGTTATAGTTATGTTAACGTCTCTATAATGCTATTGGCAACGGACCTCGTAATTTTGAGCAAGTTCAAATGACGAAGAGGATACCTGAGCTGAAACCCCCGTCCTAACTTTCACACCACACCAATGGGGAACGATTAAGCCTGGACATATTTTAAAGTGATAGGCCCCTCTACGTCGGGTCTTTAACGGCAATGGATCAATCCATGGGGAGAGAGAGAAAAAACCAGCGAATCAAAGACATGACCCAATTTTTAGGGATGGAAGCCTAAGACAATTAGTTTCCTGAATATTAATTTAATTTTACCGTGAATTAATTTTGATCATGTAATTATATCAAAAATGTTTAAGTCCAAACGATTGTAGTGCTTTTGTTTTCGTTCTAAAAAGAAAGAAAAATTAGTGAAATTCTTTTAACCATATTCTCTTTTGATATATTAAAAGGGATCGACTACGTTCGGAACCATGATTTTAAAAAAGCACATAAATGAATAATTTTCAGGATATTTAGTGTCACTTACATTAGAATAGATGCATTAAATTGTTTTAAGGACATTATGACAAAAAAAATTATTTAAATACAATATTTGACAAAAAATTAACTTAGAATAACCGTTTTTCAAAACGTTCTCCTTTTATAAAAAATGTTTCTATAACGACAATATTTTGTGTGTGTTTGTGTGTGTGCGTGCTTATATAATGTAAAGACTTCTCCAGAGAGTCTGAACTAGGATTATTGAAAAATTCACATTTTTTTCATAGTTACCACCAGTTGAAATGATTACCAGCGTTTTTTTTTCTTAAAATTTCTTCCCTCTGTTGTAGTAAAATATGGATAAATCCACTTCTAAGTTATATATTTCAAAAATTTTAGTTCAGCATCTGTACAGAGGTCTGAGCTATATACAGAAAAAATATTATTATATAAGCATTTTTCATAAAAGGAAAATGTTTTAAAAATTCGTCATTCTATGTTCATTTTCGGTCAAAATATTGTACTTAAATAATTTTTTTATCGTAATAATATTCTTAAAGCAATTTTATATATGTTTTCTAATCTGAGTGACACTAAATATCATAAATATTTCCCATTTATATGCTTTTGCAAAATCACGGTTCCGAACGTAGTCGGATACCTTAAAAAGTGTTTCGTGTTGCAATAAATTTGTTTTATATATAAGGTATATATATATAGTTTGCTAAAATAGGTCGTAAGAAGTTGAATTTTACTGAGTAAGTGAATGAATATTGACGTCGGCCTATTCAGCAACATAAGAACTTTGGCCACGGACCTCGTAACGTACCTTGAACCATGGACAAGTGACGAGGATGACACCTGAGCTCTGGCACCCACCTCACCACATCACACAAATGGAAGTACGTTTGAGCCCCGACAGATTTAACGTGCATCGGCCCCTTTACACTGCGGATCTTCAGCGGCTCTAGGCTCGAACTCGTAACACGCCGGCCTCGAGCCCGTCAGCATGACCACTAGGATACCACGTCCCTTGAAGTTAACAGGTTTACTGAAGAGCAGCTCTAAGAAAGATTTGCCTCCTACCTTCCAGCGCTTTTTCGAAATATCCTCTTGCATCATAGATCGTGATGTTATAGATTTCTCCAGTAATTTCCAGAAGCATCAATAGGGCCACCAAGTCACCAAATTTGGTCGCCAAAATGATGCCAACGTCTGTATTGCTAATATACCACCAATTTTAATTGAAACTCCATTATATTGTAAGGGATGGTGTTGCTTGCAAATATTACAATTTCTCTCATACTTGTAAAATTCCGCGTATAACGTGCTCCGGTGTATAACGTGCACCTATATTTTAAAGCTGCATTTTGTAATTTTTAGATATATTTGCCGTATAGCGCGCAACCTTCTTTTTTACAAAAAAATCGGAAATGTTGGTATACAATGCTCTTATGTTTTGAAGTCATTTATGCGAGATATTATCCCAGACTTTTGAAAAACAGTATATTTTTAGAACTATAGCTACAAGACATAACATTTCTTTTAAATAAACATTATTTCGATATGTGTAGAAGTGCAGTTTTTCTTTATGTTTATCTCTTTTGTTATTTTTAAAGTTATCGTTTTTATATCCGGCGTATAAAGTGCACCCTTAAATTTCGATCTAATTTTGTGTGTTAAAAATGCGCTTTATACGCCGGATTTTACGGTATATATAAACAACTCGTGATGCTGTAATAAATGCATTTATACGTAAGGCATAACTAATAAAAGCAAATATAAAATGTGTAGATAAAGATTTGAGATTTATTTTTTTTTTGCTGCTTACAATATATTGAGGGGGAATAAAAACACATAATACATTTAAAGTATATTTTTACATTTTGAGCAATGAGTATGAACAGTTGTTTAATTTGTACAATGGGGGTCGGTCCATCGTAGATGGACAAAAGGTACTTTCTTAGTCTTGAATTTTTTTTAAAAAATTAAGCTATAATGTATTATATTTAATTTACTAAAAACTACACAATTTCTGGGCATTTTACTTACATCGAAGCTCTCTAGCATTGTTTTACTTTTTATATTTGTATTTCTTCTGGAAGTGAAAGAAAAAAAGGTTAAATTGCAAAAATAAACTTTTTTCTCTCCGAATCTATAACAAAGACTTCTACACATCCTACACCTCCCCTCCCCTTGTTACGAATGACACATATTTTGATATTCAAAAACATTTCTGTCGAAAAATTTCTCACTCCAACGACATGGGAAGACGTTTTCAGTGCATCCCTGTCTAAAGAAGCTCGTTAGTGGCGTTCATGAAAGAACCATAAAAAGCAGCTATTTTAGACTCCATGTGACATCCCGGCCCTTTGCTATCCATTCATACAAGTCAGAGCCAAAATCGATAGATCAGCTATAAATAGCTATTCAGGGGACGTCTTTTCGTTCCCCGTGTTTACCGTCCACTCCTTTTGGAACTAGGTGACACAGGGACTGCTATTGACAAGACGGGCTGATGAGGTGTCGACTGGTGCTTGAATTTGTTTCATTAGGTTTAATTTAAGATGTTAAAGCACTATATATGTCATTCTTACGCCATTATTTGAAATTTTTTTTTCTAATATGAGCCTGTAAAAAAAACCGCTTTTATTTAAATTTATTATCTAATATATAAAACGCATATCCTTTTAATTGAATAATAACGTAAAAAAAAAAGTCAGTGATTTTTAAGGTATCCGACTACGTTCGGAACCGTGATTTTGCAAAAGCGTATAAATGGATAATATTTAGAATATTTAGTGTCACTTGAATTAGAAAATGTATATAAAATTGTTTTAAGAATAGTATTACAATAAAAAATTATTTATGTACAATATTTTGACAAAAAATGAACATAGAATGACCCATTTTCAAAATATTCTCCTTTTGTGAAAAATGTTTCTATTATATTAATATTTCGACTGTATATAGCTCAGACCTCTGTACAGAGGCTCAACTAGAATTTTGAAATATATAACTTAGAAGTGGGTTTATCCATGTTTTACGACAACAAAGGGGAGAAATTTTAAGAAAAAAACGCCGATAATTATATTTCAATGGGTTGTAACTCTGAAAATAATGTGAATTTTTCAAAAATCATAGTTGAGGCTCTGTACAGAGGTCTGAACTATGTACAGGCAGAATATTATTATAATAAAAGCATTTTTCACAAAAGGAGAACATTTGGAACAAAGCTATTCTAAGTTAATTTTTTTGCCAAAATATTGTATTTAAATAAATGTTTTTGCCAAAATGTCCTTAAAACCATTTTATACATGTATTGTAATCTAAGTGACACTAAATATCATGAAAACTATCCATTTATGCGCTTTTTTAAAATCACGGTTCCGAACGTTGTCGGATACCTTAAACTGTAAGCATGACAACCCTACGTGGGTGGCGTGAGCACATCAAAAAGTAAAAAAGAACAGATTATTTTGAAAGAAATTATTAATTTACTGAAATTAAAGCAAAAAAGATACATTATGCCATAATTAAAAACAAACGTTTACTCCAACTTTTCTCAAACTGTGGGGCGCGTCCTTAAGGGGGCATGTTAACTCAAGGTGGGAGGCGCGAGCATATCCAAATATCAAAAACAAAAAATTACTAATTTACTGAAAGGAAGCAAAACAAAATATATTCTGACATAATAAAAAATAAAATACAATTTACACTGATATAATACTCTTAAATGTATATATTGATAATTTTTTCAACAATACTAATTTAAGAACAAGTTTAATAATTACCTGTGACTCCATTTGTGCTTATCACATATAATATTATATGCAAAATTTAATACTTATCTTGTAAATTTGCACGCTTTATAATTAAAATCGTATTGTAGTTTGGGCCCTCAAGTACATTATTATTGAATTCAATATATTGTTATTGAATGGAGGAAGGGGCGCGATGAAGTTATGATTGAAAATCGGGCCACAAAAATTAAAAGTTTGAGAAGCACTGGTTTATACTGATATAATATGGTTAAAAATACATCAGAACTGTCCAATGAATTTGATAATTAATTTATCAATAATAAATTAAGAACAAGTTTAATAATTACTAGCATCCCCCACGGCCTTATCTTGCAGAGCAAAATTTTTCAAAGGAAAGTTTAGTATCAGAAATTGAAACTTTTTAACCCTTTATCTACCGACGGTACTTTCAAGTACCACTCACTTTAAAATTACATGGAATAACCCTTTCGACGAATACTCTGACGATATTTAGTAGGAATATTGTTTTAAATCCACTCTTCCAAAATATATGGCAACACGGGTTCTATGATGAGTATTTTAGCGGAGAAAGCGAATAGCTTTATAGTAGAAATTGCGTTTTCAACGGATTGCGAAGATTGTCATTTTTATTCCGAAAAAGTAGTTAATGTCAAAAGGTAAGTGTCTTATTTTTTTGTATGTCAATGAAGACCTTAGAAAATGATTTGACTATTAATTTTAAGGAAACAGTGTATGTAATTAATTTTACATTTGATATCTTTAATTAATTAATTAGCTTTAACGGATTAAAATTCCCAAAGTTGAGTATTTTCCTTATGTATATTCCTTAATTTTCAATGTAGTGATTTAAAAAAAATGTGTTGTATAAAAAAAACTGCGGTAAATCTAAATACGGTGGATAAAGGGTTAAGTTCTTTTTCTTTTTTTATATTTATCTGTTCCAATTTAAAATTAGAAAGAAAAAGTAACATAATACTTAGCCTAATACTAAAATATAACTTACTGAAAAAATATCTATAACTTAAAATAACATATACAGAATTTAGTACTCATCATGATAATTTGTAGGTTTATAATGGGAATTTATAGTACTTATTTAAGGTAATAATTTATAGTACTTATCATGATAATTTGTATGGTTTATAATAAGAATTTGTAGTGCTTATTTATAGTAATAATTTATAGTTTTTATTATGAATATTTGTACGGTTCTTTTTCTAAATTTAGTTGAGATCTATTTTGATATTTGAGGAAGTAAATATTTAGCCTGATTAAAAATTATTTTGCAAATTGTTCCAATTTAAAAATTATAAATGAAAACATAATACTTATTGTATTACTTGAAAATAACTTACTTAAAATAGGTATTACTCAAAAGTAACATATACAAAATTTAATATGTACATGGTAATTTTTATTGTTTGTAATTAAGGTTGTATTGTAGCTTTAGCGTCGAAGTATATTATTACTGTGTTTAAAGCTACACACGGTACCGTTTTTCAAAAAATTTTGGAGACAGTAATAGTATAAATAATTTATGTTTTATATTTACATTATAATATATTAAGCTAATTCTGTAAATAAAAAGTTGGTTTGACGAGTCAATATTTTACAATTTTAAAAATTAAGACTTTTGAAGTTTTTCAAACTCTTTTAAAATGCTCAATTTTTAAAAATTTTTAGTTATTTTAAGTGATTTATATTTCTTGGATTACATATCTGAAAAAATAATTTGTTATCAGATCTGAAATTTGGTAGCAAGTTGTCTAATGATATGGGCCACAAGAAAATGCAAGAAATTTTTTTTTAGTTTTGTTGGGTATATACTGTTGATGTATAGAAAGAGGGGGCAATGAAAATTCTAATTGAAAATTCGGTCGCAAATATTGAAAGTTTGAGAAGCACTGAGTCAAGGGGACATGGTACGATTTATACAAAATTCTGTGATTTAATAGTTTCTACAATTTTTTTGCTTGTACCACGCGCGCGATGTATATGGGTTACTAAAATAAATTTTGTTCTCAAAATACTAACCATGTAATTTTTTAATGAGAAGTTTTAAAATATATAAAGGGATTTTAAAATATATATGCTACTCCTAGTACAAAAATTGACGTACACACATAAAATTTGATTTACAAATACGTCAAATTATGTAGAATAAAAGTTGGTAAGGGTTTATTCTGCTGGTAAGATTGATTTACATAAAATACCTCTTTTTTATTTGAATGCTTATTGAAATTCCTTGAAAAATGTGTAAATATTAAATTCAGATTTCTTTAAAAAATAATAATAATAATATCGCTTTGATTTAAAATTGTATACCAGCTTTTGTTACATTTACTATTAGAAGTAGGTAAAAAAAGTTTCAAAGCATTTGACTCACAATAGAAAAAAAAAACCTTAGCATTTTAAATGAAGATAAAAATTAATTATTTTTCCTTTCTGGCTGAGATAAATTCATTTAAAATTTTTATTTTCCATCGGGATGCGAATAAAAATGAATATAAAAGTTATCCCAACTCTGAATTTTTTTATTTGTAGCTTTCAAATTTTGTGAGATTATAGAAAATAATTTAGGCTAAAAAAGGTTTTATTCAAATTTTTGACCGATTTTTCCTCTTACTCTCTAAGTAGAATAGATTATACATATTATTAAAACAACTGCAACTTTTTATTTTCTCAACTTATTGGCAGACGTATTTAACTTAATCTTCCGATTTTTTCATTTACTTTATTGTCTATTAGCAACAACAATAAAAAGATCGTTTGCTGCTTTAAAAATATATAGTAAAAATCATCTGTCTTTCTAAGTAGGTCAACAATGTATCAATATATATATATGTATATATATTGACTAAAAGTCCGAGAATTTAATTGCTTTATATATTATTATATCTTATGATATTTTTTGTATACACGCATGTGCGTCTAGCAATGAAACTTTATTTTTTCTTTTAGTTTTAGAATTAATTTAGTCATAAATTTAAAATAGAATCTTGATGATTTTCTTGTGTTTCGCCTTGTGATTGTATTCGAAGATTATTAATTTATAAGGAAACTATTTAACTAGTTTTATTGTAAAACGGATATGATAGGTAGAAAATTTTCTATTATAATTAGTTATTGTAAGAAATATGTATTGGATTTCACTTTTGCTATGAATAATATTATTTATAGTATTTCAGATTTCAAATTCGTGTTTTGAAAGCAGTAAGACTAGATTGATTTCATTAAAAATTTCATGGCTTTCTGTTAAAATATCTCTGAGAGCAAGATTTTAACATTTATTTTTAGAAGACATTATTTGATTTCTTACTTTTTTTACATTTTATTCTATTCATTTTTAGAAAAAAAAAATTTGTTAAAAAATGTGATTTATTTTGTTAAAATTATGAAAGCACAATTGGAAAAATAATGTCGAAAACTACTTTTAATAAACTTTATTACCAAACATTTTTCATAGCTTGAACACTTTAAAGCAGCTTTTGAAAATTGTGGCTTTTTAACCCTTTAACTGTCAATTTGATGATTTCGGTACATAAATTGTTGCCCTTATGCAAAAGACTAAAAGAAGAAGCCGAAATAAATTTCTCCTGATATGTATTCGGGTATAAAGCAATAAGATGCACTAAAAAGAAGAAAAAAAATTACCCCGTAAAATACTCGGGCGTGACATTTTTGAGCTCTAATGCCGTGCCCGATATTATCTCGTGTGCAACAGTTAAAAAGTTAATCTATATCCAGATAACTATTAACAAATATTTTCTACTTTGATAAAACTCATTTTATGTTCAAAATGTAATTAATGTTCTATGTAGTCAAGATATTCTATGTTAATACAGTTCTCTCTCTCTCTCTCTCTCTCAAAAGATCTATTTCTTATAAAAGTGTTCAGTATGTATTAGGAAGGGAAAAACAACTTAACGGACACAAATTAATTTAATAGAAACCGTATCACTTAATTATGATTAGGTATCTGAAAAAAATGTTTTACATTTTACAAAAAGGCAAACAAGTTTTGACAACTAAATTATATTTTTGGTAATAATTGACGCCGAAGTGCAACGCATCAAGTTGTTGTTTATGTTCGCCAAGCTGGGTGATAACATTACAATATGGTTACCTTAATATTTTTATGGTATATAATGTGGTTGCCATGGTAATGACGTGCATTATAGTTAATTTTACTGTTTGTTTTTTTTTCGTAGTAACTCTTATTAACTTCAGACGATTTTAATCCGATTTCTTTTAAAATTTAACCATTTTCATTGCATTTCTTCAAGCTACTGCTCCATTCTTCTGTTGTATTTTGTACTATTTTCGAATATGGACATTTCTTCTATCATTGGTGAATACCAGAATAGTTTTTTTTTTTCTGAGGGCTGTGCTTTTAATTATTACGGACCAAATTTCCACTTTTGGTCTTATTTTGTTTTCTAAAAGTAATGTACATCCGCCCCTTTTTTAATTAGGATTTCGCAAAACCGAATTCATAACATTCCTCAGTCAATAATTATTAATTTTTCATTATAGTAATTTTTTTTCGGTTTTAAATTTTAGTTTTATTATTATTGTTATTATTATTTATTTTATCTTTTGAAACAATGCATTTTCAACATTTTACTTCTTTCTCCGGCATTTCTACATTCCTCATATTCTATGTTTTTTAAAAAAATATGGCATTATCTTCTTCCATATTGTTTTTCAGAAAACAGTAAGTAAATTTTGAATTATTTCATTTTTTATTTCTTTTAAATTGTGGACTTTTTCAGCATCTCAAAAACATTCTTCAGGTAAAATCAATTCTTTAAAATTATTTTCCTGACGATTTGTTACAGCCAGGCCGCCATCTTGGATTCTAAATCACACGACACCAAGCTCTGCTTGGCGCGTATTACTGTGATAATGAATTAGTTCCATATTTTTATATATTACATTACTATTATGTTATATTTTTGATAAATAACGTTATATTTTTCAATGTTCCAATTTGTTCTAGAATTTCAACAAGCTTACTTAAGCATCATTTCATACTTAATATTATAAAATAGCAATCCAATGTCTAATTAGAATTTAAATTTTAAGAATATTTCGGTGCATGATTTTTAATCTATAATTTTTTTCCTTTAACATTTGATCATTTGATGTGACTTTTTTTTAAAATAATATGATATTTAAAATTTTTTCGTGAAATATGGTAAAAATAATCAAATAAAAAGGAAAAAAGCTGCCAAAATGCTATCACAAATTTTATATTTTACTAATATGTGAAATTTCGCATTTGATGAGTTTGTAAGATTCCAAATTGCTTCTTGCCTTAATTTAAATACTTTTATTTATTAAATTTGAACTTCAAAATAACATGCTACATTTTTTTTTCTTTGAAAAAATATTTTATTTACGGAAAAAACCTTTTCATATGTTTCTAAAATAAATTATCAAAAATCGTGATTTTTGTCCTGTGAAGCTGTTTTTTATCTTCTTGAAGTATAAATCAAATGCATAAACATATCTAATTCATATCTCAACGAAATATAAGCATGTTTGATTTATCGATAAAAAATATTAAAACTCAAAACAATAGGAAAGACTTTTGAAAAATACGCCTTCCATTATTTTTTGAATTATTCTGCATGTAGAAAGACATAAAATATTTAATGTTATTTCTCAAAACATTTTTAATTTTGAAGAGGTAAATTTCAGTTCAAAATAAATAAGAATGGCATGCATTCATAATACTGATTATTTAGAAACAGAATTAAATTCATGCTTATATTTATTTTCATTTTGAAAAACTGGAACTTCTGGAAAAACAATTTGCATTGCTTTTATCAATGTCATAAAAAGATTCATTCTAAAATAAAAATATACATTTTATTTCGGTTTATGATTTATTACGACAGTTTATAATTGCATACGAAATAATTACTTCCTGTATAAGATTAACGATTAAGTTAATAATAAAAAGCTTGTTATTCGCTCTACAAAATAGAGAAACCCATAAACTATAATCTGTCATAACTAATTATTTCATTGACATAAAAGTTTGGATGCGATTTGTTTATTTTTATGTTTCACTTACTTTGCTCTCTTCCAGGCAACTGGCGTCAGTCTGGGGTCGCTCAGAAGAAATGTTGCGACAAATGTAGAAAATTGGAAAAAGAGTGTGCAACAACATGCTAATAAAAATATGAAGGAAAAATATATGAATTCAGGGAAAAAACAGTTAAATACGAAACTGAGGAAACTGGAATATTTTTTCGTGATAAATAATTTCGTGTAAAAGAATATGGTTAAAAACAATATTCAACAAAATAAAGTTTATTAAGAGTGCAATTTCTATTTGCACAGATATGTATGTATGTATGTATTTAAAGCAAATAAATGAAACAAAAACATTCAAGAAAACTTTGCAAAATGAAATTAAAATTTTCTAAGAGTTTTGAAAAACAAAATTTATTGAATTTTCGGAAAATAATCTGATATTTTTCAATGTATTGTCTTTTTAATTTCCTACTATTAACTCACACTCTCTATTTATTTATTTATCTTGGTGGAATTTTCAATTGTTAATAAAATACATTTTAAAGCGCTCCATTGAGCTGAAATTTTATATACATGATTATTTTGGATGACAATACAATAATTTAATTATAATTAATAAAAATTAATTTATTAAAACTAATTATTTAAAGAATTACAAATACAGCCACGTTGGCATCATTTTGCGACTTGGCGACTCTTTGGCGACATGTCTCAAAAATTGAAAAATAATTTTTCTCTCGTTTTAAGGCATTCAGTTGAACTGAAATTCTATAGACACGATTGTTTTGGATGACAATACGATACTTTAATGATAATAATACAAATTATTTCCCACTTAATGTTGTGATCCTGTCATATGTATATACATATTTTTATTAATTGTAACTATTTAATAAAACGTAGCTAAAATAAAAATTTTCTTTGTTGATCTAAGTAGGAATTGACTTAAAAAAATGTTTTTTATATTACTTATTTAGCATCAAATTTTTGTTGGAGTCCATTTTGTTATTCATTTCACCATTAGACTGTGAGTCTAAATAACTGCCAATACTTTTCATTTCAAATAATATGATAACATGCATTATTCATTTCATTTGCGTGGTCGGAATCTGCTTCAATAATATTTTTTGAGCTTTGAACTCCAAAATCTCTTAATCTGCCATGGTTGGGGCTACACACATTATCATTATCTATTTCAACGAATTCTTTCGATGATACAGTAAAACAGTCCAATAATACAGGCTTGTGTCGCAAAATATTCCGAGAGCAATTCAGAGCCAAGTTAGCCTCCGTTCCACGAAACATGAGAAATCATCTGTCTTTCATTTCACAAAACTCTTAAATTTCGCCAGCGCAGATGATGCTTTTCGTATTTTATTCATTCTCCAGAAGGGAAATATTTTCGTGTTAAGCGATTTTAATTTCCTGTTAAGAGAAAAAAATGCATGAAAATACATTACAATACATACTTACTACATAGTTTGCCAGGACCGTTGTATTTTTTTTTATGTTAACATATTTCGTCGTAAGCGTTTCCGCATTAAACTTATTTCACTGTGTATAAAATTGAAATAAAAATCATGCCTTTTCTTTTTGCTAAGGGAAAAAGTAACTTGTTAAGTTAAGTAATTAAACAGAAATAATATATTCAAGCATTTATATTAATCACTCACTATACTACTTCAAAATATTTTCAGAAATTATAATTAAAAGCTATTATTCAAAGCAAAAACTAACCCCTCCTCCCCTTTTGGCAATATTAGCACATATCATACTATTGACTAATACTTTCCTGTCTATTTTTATATACCTCGTATCGATACTTTAAACATTCTCTAAAATTACCAAGGCAATTTTAAAATTAATTTTTTTCCCTTTGTTATAGAACATGAACTTAATTTTATGAAACACATCTTCATTTACGTAACATTTTTTATAAAAACATTTCTTGAATGTACAAAATATTTTACATACATATAAAAAACAATAAACAAAATATACTCAAATGGTTTTTTGATAAAATTATTGTATAATTTCTCTAAAAAAACCGTAAAACTTTGAAATTTTGAAAATCTCGATTTTTTTTCCTTTTTTCTCATGTAAAACTAGTTTTTCAAAATAATTAGACATTAAAGAAGTAATATTGCTGCTTTCTAGTAAAATCAAATTAATGGCTTACATACATTAAAAACAAGAGGAACTATCTTTTAAAATGTATCAAGGGAGGCGTGGTCGTTTTTGCTTACACTTTCATCCATTACTTTTTTTCATATTTTAGGGTTATTGTATCAACGAAGATATAAGTGTTATTCATTTTTAAATTCAGAAAATTATAATGTTCTAGTTCCCTTATTAAAATTGTAGAAAAGGGCAATTAGGTGCATTTGTCTCATTAAAGGTATTCTAAAATTAAATGTCTGTCTCCTTAAAGGTATTCTAAAATTAAATTTAATTCTAAAATTAAATTATTAAAACAACTATAAATGAAATGAAAACACAATAAATAAATAAGCTGAACAAATCTGCTTTATTTATTGACATTTATTTATTGAATTATACCGGGTGTTTCTAAAAGAATATCGGAGTTTTAACGCTTTATAGTATTTATCACATATAAGTTACAAGTATAATTCATACATTGAATGAAAGAGTAATTAAAACAGTTTTACCTACAAGTTTACAAATTTTCAATGTGAGCCCCGTTCGTCACACGGCACAAATCAAGTCGATAGGTGAGTTCATCCCAAACTTTTTTTCAGTGTGTCTGAGGAAATTCTTGCAACATCTGCTTCCATCCTGTATCTTAAGTCTGAAAGGTCAGCTGGTAGCCGAGGAACGTACACACAACCCTTTATAAACCCCCACAAATAAAAGTCATACGGCGTCAGATCGGGTGAACGTGGCCATGCGATACAAGCTTCATCGGAAGGCTCTTTGCGGCCAATCCATTGGTTGGGTTCAGTGATATTTAACTAATCGCGTACTGAGAGATGCCAGTGAGATGGTGCACCATCTTGCTGCCAGGCCATAAACTATTTGGTTTCACTTTTCTTTCCAATTGAGGAAATAGCCATAGGTGTAGAGCATCAAGATAGGCAGAACCAGGTACAGTTGGTTACCAGTTACAGCCTTGGTCATCCCGTACTTTTCCCTTTACAAAGACAGCCAGTTGTTTCAAACTGATGTTACTATCTAAGAATGTTATTATCATTTTCAGGTTAACAACCGAGCTTAATACGGAACGCTCGTTGCACAGTAATAACAGATTCTGTCTTTGCAAACCGGAGAACACAAAACACTTTTTGTTTACTAGTCATTTTTGTACTACAGCGTTGATCGGCAAGAAGAGGGGAATAGCATACGTTTTGCGCGCATGCGCACATGCCAACAAACAAACTGTTTCGGTTATGCTTTTATTCGAAGTATGAGTCATACTAATATGTTATATGTAATGAATAATATAAAGCATTAAAACTCCGATATTCTTTTAGAAACACACGATATTTATTGACTTTTTTTTCTTAGGTACAATTGGTACATTTTATGAATGCAAAGTTAAATAATAATATAAAGGAGCGGCTCTCCGATATGCACCATTTCCACAATGTGCCCCTTTAACCAAAACAATTTGTCTCCCTCAAATCATATTTTTGACAATTTGAGATTTTTGCATTTTCAAATTGTATAGATTTTAACCTTTCTGAAAATATCTTACTTTAACCTCTAGGGTAATTAGAAGCCCTTAAAACCTATTTTTTAAATAATTGTTGAAACTGGGCCACGCTCATTTGAATGGCGAAAAATGTAAACAAAGTGCTTTGTATTTTCTTAAAAAATAAACCAAAACCATGATATAAACCAAAACATGAATCTTCTATTGTAAATTGAGCCTTTTGTTTGTTTATTTCCAAGCTGATTAGAAGTTTCACTGTATACATTAAAATTAATTTATCTCAAAATGTAAATTTTGATGCTTGGTGTACCTTTTCTTAAAGACTGCATTTCACATGTATGTAAATTTTATGATATATTTTATAATGATTGATAATATATACTGAAATAGGCCTTTTTGTAAAACTCAAACATTTTTATAAATTTTTTATGTGAAAAATGGGTCAAATTTCGCAATGTTTGATAGAATATTTCATAAATTACTAAAAATTTCAAAATTAGCTAAAAGCTCATTTTAGTATAATGAGAAAGGTGTACTTTAGTTGTATGAAAAACTTCAAGCATGTATAAAACAGATTTTGGGAAAAAGTACATCGAAAACATCCAACTTAACATTGTCAGTATATATAGAGAGAGAGGTTTCCAACTCCTCTTAAAGAATTTAGTCACAGATTGCAAAAGAAACAATGGTGCATAATTTTAGTTTAGAATGAACACAAAGATTTTAAAATTTTTCTTTCAAATGGAATTGAGGATTGATAGACCTAGTACAATCCTCGCGAGCTGGCATCACTTTTACAGCGGCACCATATACATGGTATACCATTGCTGCAAATAATTTGGACCCCCAGTTTACTTTCCGGGCCTCGATCTCTGACGATTCAAAAATGATCCAGAAATTTAATTCTGACAAGAGTACCCATGCCAAATAGGCACTCCTGGGATATTTAACATGCCGAATATTTACTAAACATGGATTTTTTTCCGCATTCTGAAAATTTACCGACTTGAGCCCTTGGTGCACTAGGTCAGCATTGTATCAACTATGTCACTGGCAGCAGGAACTTAAATATTGAGAACCAAATATTTTTGTTGCTCTCATGATTTTTAAACTGGTAGTTCGTAGGAAGTAGGCACTTCAGCTGGCACTCTGTGACGGGGCTTTATTGGAATTTTTTACTAAGCCTCTTGGGGAATCTTTGGGGCCAGAATAGCATTATTTTAACCCAATCATCTCAAGAAGAAACCTTGATATGCAGATTAGTTAGTAGATATATAATGGAGCTTTAGCATTCGCGTATTAAGTTTATTTTAGATACCATGAAGTAGGATAGTGAAAGAATAGAATAGAAAGAAGGACAGATAGCTGAGGCACGTACCAGCAGAATAATTGGTAAGATATTTATCATAGAAGTGTAATTATAGAACGAATTTTAGTGTGTTAAGGAATCTAAGGAGAATAAGGATTCTTAGGATAGCTTTTCATAAAGATAGTTATTAGATTCCAGGCGCTATTTACTTAGAATTTATAATTACGTACTATCACTCCTGATTATATCTCTCTAGTAAGACTTTTGTTACGTTAATCAATATATATTTAGACACACATAATAAATTAGATTTATTAAGGAAAATTTGGGTGAGCAATCATTTATTTCTACAAATCTAGGTCGCGTGGATGAATAGATGACAGGGCGGGGGTATCTGCTCTACTTTCAAACTTCATATGAGCCTTCAATGAGAGGACCTTGAGCTTCGATGGATTTGATGTGCATCAACTCCTCTGTATGGCAGATCTTAAGTGACGTCAGGATTCGAACTCGTGACTCATCAGAAACCACTCCGGCTCAAACGGTAATCTGTTCGCGACGAGCAACAAACATTTATGTTTTATTATGAGTTATATTATTTTTAGGAGTTATATTATTGAGTTATATTTGAGTTAATTATTTTTCGGTTAGACGGCTTTCCCCATCCTAATAAACCAGCATTTCTCAAACTGTGGAGCGCGCCACCCTAAGGGTCATGATAACGAAGGGGAGGCGCGAGCGTATTGAAAAGACGAGAAAAAAAAATTGTTTTTAAATTTATTAATTTACTG
Organism: Trichonephila inaurata madagascariensis; assembly: GCA_019973955.1. Taxonomy (NCBI): domain Eukaryota; kingdom Metazoa; phylum Arthropoda; class Arachnida; order Araneae; family Nephilidae; genus Trichonephila; species Trichonephila inaurata. The sequence continues at coordinate 46,349 of BMAV01024367.1, read as the reverse complement.
AAAGTAAACAAAAAAATCCCAAAACATTCTGACATAATAAAAAAATAAAATACACATTTACACTTATATAATACACTTAAAAATATATCATTACTGCACCATGTATTTTATAATTAATTTAACAATACTAAGCTAAGAACATGTTTAATAATTACCAATGACCCATAAAATTATATAAAACAATTAACCATTATCTTGATAATTTTTACTGTTTATAACTAGTTCTTTAACTGCTGATTAAAAGTTACGCAATTCACTCCCCTATGACACCGTTCTCCACACTTAGACGCATATGCGGAAGATAATCCACCATGGAAGGGAGGTGAAGAATAAATAAGAAAATCCTCTGAAATAAATAAGTAAATCGCAAACTCTGTCTAAGACCTTTTATTGCATTCCAAATCTTCGAAATAGTTTTATGGGTAGCAATGCACAGAAAAGATCGTACTTCGGAATGACGTATATATATGTCCGGAACAATTAATGTTTTGGCTGAGCGAGACGTACATATACACCAGTGACACTTAAGGTATCCGACTACATTCGGAACCGTGATTTTAAATTTAAAAAAAAAAGCCTAAATGGATAATTTTCATAATATTTAGTGTCACTTACATTAAAATACAAGCATAAAACTGCTTTATATATAAGGATATTTTGACAAAAAAAATTATTTAAATACGATATTTTGACAAAAAATTAACTTAGAGCAATCTTTGTTCAAAATGTTCTCCTTTTATAAAAAATGCTTCTAAAATAATAATATTTTTGTATATAAAAGTAAAAGACTTCTCGAGTTGCAACTAAGAGTTTTGAAAAAGTCGCATTATTTTCGGAATTACCTCCAATTGAAATAATTATCGGCGTTTTTTTTTTCTTAAAATTTCTCCCCTCTGTTGTCTTAAAACATGGATAAACCCACTTCTAAATTATATATTTCAAAAATTCCAGTTGAGCCTCTGTACAGAGGTCTGAGCTATATAGAGGCAAACTATTATTATAATAGAAGCATTTTTTCACAAAAGGGAGAATATTTTTGAAGGCAGGGTTCATTTCTATGTTCATTTTTTGTCATAATATTGTACTTAAATAATTTTTATTGTAATACTGTTGTGAAACAATTTTATATACATTTTTCTAATCTAAGTGATACTAAATATCATAAATATTATCCATTTGCCAGCTTTTACCCATCATGGTTCCAAAACGTAGTCGGATACCTTAATTTTTTTTTAAGTTAATAAATTTTTTGTTACATTTTATTATATATAAAGTTATAACTGAAGTTGATATCTACTCATAATTTGAAACTCCTTCATTATTAACATCTACTTCATAAATCCTAATACTCTATTTTGAAACGCGTCTCAATTTACGTTTTTCTAAAACATTAAACACATTATGTTGGTATATTTATAACTGGATATTTGAGGGATTTATTGGTGATTCCAAGACATACAAGATCATTAATTGTTTTCATGCACCGTACTAATCGGGATTTATTATTTCCTAAGCCAGTGATACTTAACCTGCGACCCGCGGGCCGCATGCGGTTCACCGAGCCTTATTAAATGGCCCGGTCATGGCCCTTGCGCAGAGAAATTTACTTATGTAAGAACATAGTATGAAAAATTTGGGGGGAAATTCTTTGTCAAGAAATCAGATATATCAATTTTGTTTGCGGTCTCGTACGGGTACGAATTGATATTCTTCTTCTATTTGGAACGGTTATATACGGTTAGCGATAACAGACAACAGTGGAGTCAGTGGACAATTTTATGGCTGGAACTAATTTTTAACTATCTTCCATATCTTGCAAGCGAAAAATATTCGAAGAAAATCTATCGTTTCAAAATGATTGGGAGGTTGACTATTTTTTTGATTATTATGATATCTTCAAAGGATATGAAATAAATTACAGCATTTAAAGGACTCGTCAAAACTGGTTTGAAAAATTAGTTCCTTATCATAATGATACCGAACCGTTAATTGCATTAATTATATGCTTTTTTTTCGCCAAAAATTTTCATCCAATAACAAGTAAGAAAATTTCTCTAATAATATACAAAACTATATACCTTAAAATCCGGCGTATAACATGCACTTTACCGCAAAAAGTAAGCGCGAAAATTACAGGTTCACGTTATACACCGGGTATAAAATAGCTTTAAAAAAGTATAGAAAAAAATTAACTTCTACATAAATCGAGAAGAACTGTTTCTTTAAAAGAAAGGGCATTTCTTATGAACTTAAAAGGCTGTTGTTCTAGAAATAAATTATTTTTTCTCCCCAAAGCCTGATAAAATATCTCGAACAAAATTACTTCAAAATAAAAGAGCTTTGCATACATACATTTCGGGTTTCTTCGTGAAAAAGGGGGTGCGAGTTATACGGTGGATATTCCAAAAAATTAAAAATTACAGCTCAAAATTATTGGTGCGGGTTATGCGGTGGATTTTACGGGAATAATTTTAAATGTATTTTTATTATTTGGAAAATTCTTATAAAATAGATGTAAATACACGAAAATATTTTTGAATTTCAAAAATATATATATAAATATTCAAAAAGACAAAGATATTTACGCGCTCATAAATCTTACATTTATAAAAAAATAATTTACAGAGAGTTTTTTTTCTTCAGTATATTACTAATACCGTTAAAATAAAATAAAAATAATTTCAGTTCGTATCACAAAAAAAAGTTTAAATTACCATCTGTAGATGGCGCTGCGAAGTTTTTATGAACACGCAATCATTCAATGCTGAATCTTTTTCAGTGAAAATCTTGAAACAAGTGTTTTTATAAAAATGTTATATGATATTATTTTTTATTTCAGTAATCTTCATAAAAATAAAGGTAATATCAATACCAAAAATAGTATCTTTTCATAAAAATTCAGATTTGAAAAGTAAACAAGGAATAATATAATATATTTCCATAATAGTTTGTTTTACATTATTACCCAAAGGGCAAAGTCTGCAAAAAATTAAAATAACAGATATATTTAAAAGAAATATATATAAATGTTAATATTCTATTTATACTGTAGTATTAAGAATTTTTTTTTTGCTGAAATGTCTTTGAAATTTAATAACCAGCATTTTTAATTTTTTTAAAAAAGTTTTTCGTTTTAAAATTAAATTATTCAATAATTCATTTATCGCCACGTTTAAACAGTTATTATTGTATTTTCCGTACTTAAATTCAGCTTCATTGAATATATACATTCTTTCTACAAACTCATAAATACATGTGTTAATATATCTATATAAGTACGTGAGTGTGCACATATGTGCGTATGAAAAGTATACATATAAGTATATTAATTTTTATGTGCATAATTTATATAGATGCATTATATATACATTCGGGCCCCAATTTATAGAACCCCTATTTAACGAATGTTCCTTTTCTCCCGGTTAAAATTTAGAGTAAACAAACCCTAATCGACGAATAAAAAAACCCTAATTAACTATTCGAAATTTTATTTTTATTACTGTGGATTAGAAAAAATTGAAATTCCTTTCAAATCACGTATCCTATTTGGCCAGAGTAGAAAAAGACTTCTTCAAAGCAGGAAATTTCCAGAGAGAAGGTGCAGCTCAATAAAAATATTTAACTACAGGTGAGTCATGTGTAAAACCTATTGCGTAAATTTTCATAAATTTCTTTCTTTCTTTCTTTATCTCTAAATTGATTTCTTGGTTTTGTCCAATGGTGAGAGTATTTTTAGCAGGTGAATAAAAAGTGTGTTATTACTAATTATGCATCTTTTATGTGCGAATGCATATTAGAAAATCCTACAGGTAAGTGCAAAACAATGTATGTTTTTTCAGGCCCCGATAGTATGTATGACACCGAATCAACGAATGAAATGTTCAGTCCTTATGAATTTGTAAAATCAGGGTGAGACAGTATTTCTACATATATAGTAGAAAATTATTAGAATAGCGATATTAAAGCAGAAATTTGGCCCTTTTTTTTATTAGTACAAAATGAGAATTCTCAAAAATCTTTATATACCAAGATCTACTAATTTCCTTGTTAGATCTCTGATGTGACCTAATTATTCTTACGACATTACTTAAAACCAATAAAAAAAAAGAATAATAAATTACAATTATAAGTACAAAAAAAAAATGCAAAAACATTGCAAATATTATGAGAACTCCGCCTAAAATATATAAAGAAAAGTGACTGAAGAAAATATTTCTATCAAACTTTATTTCTATATTAAATTCTTCAAAATCCTTGAAAAAAATATCTATAATATTCCCCAATAAAGCAGGACAGGGGCTCGTAAAAAAAGGACCTCCCGATCTGCAGTGGAATGCTATACCACTGAGCTATACCCCCGTGTCAGCGAACCATTGCTTTGCGTTCCGTAGGAACGTATCTGAAAATGCTTTGTCTAGAAATATACAGAACGGGACAGATCGTTCCCACCGTCGAAATCCTTAAAAAAAATTTTCCCTCCACTTTCTTGATGAAGGGGTACCCGGGTGTGAACCGGGGACCTCTCAATCTGTAGTCGAATGCTCTACCACTGAGCTATACCCCCGGGTCAGCTAACCATTGCTTTGCGTTCCGTAGGAACGTATCTGAAAATGCTTTGTCTAGAAATATACAGAACGGGACAGATCGTTCCCGCCGTCGAAATCCTTAAAACAAAATTTTCCTTCACTTTCCTGAAGAAAGGCGCACCCGGAGTTTTGAACCGGGGACCTCTCAATCGCGTCCAGATGCTCTACCACTGAGCAATAGCCCCGTGTCAGCGAACCATTGCTTTGCGTTCCGGCGGAACGTATCTGAAAATACTTTGTCTAGAAATATAAAGAGCAGGAACCAGATCGATTCCGCCGTCGAAATCGCCAAAAAAATTTTTTCCCTTTACTTTCCTGAAGGGGCACACGAGGTTTGAACCGGGACACTCTCGTCTACAGTCGAATCGCTCCTACCCGCTAGAGGCTATACCCCACATGTCAGCGAACCATTTGCTTTGTGTTCCGTAGGAACGCGTATCTGAAAATGCTTTGTCTAGAAATATACAGAACGGGACAGATCGTTCCCGCCATCGAAATCCTTAAAAAAAAAATTTTCCCTTCACTTTCCTGAAGAAAGAAAGGGGGCACCCGGGTTTGAACCGGGGACCTCTCGATCTGCAGTCAGATGCTCTACCGCAGGCTATACCCCCGTGTCAGCGAACCATTGCTTTGCGTTCCGTAGGGGCAATATCTGAAAAATCTTTGTCTAGAAATATACAGAACAGATCGTTTCCACCGTCCGGAAATCCTTAAAAAATTTTTTCCCTTCACTTCTGAAGAAGGGGGCACCCGGGTTTGAACCGGGGACCTCTCGATCTGCAGTCGAATGCTCCACCACTGAGCTAAACCCCCGTGTCAGCGAACCATTGCTTTGCGTTCCGTGAACGTATCTGAAAAAAATAACTTTGTCTAGAAATATACAGAACAGGACAGATCGTTCCCGCCGTCGAAATCCTTAAAAAAAAATTTTCCCTTCACTTTCCTGAAGAAGGGGGCACCCGGAGTTTTGAACCGGGGACCTCTCGATCTGCAGTCGAATGCTCCTACCACTGAGCTATACTCCCGTGTCCAGCGAACCTTTGCTTTTGCGTTCCGTACGAACGTATCTGAAAATGCTTTGTCTGAAATATGCAAAACGGGACAAGATCGTTCCCGCCGTCGAAATGTAAAAAATTTTTCCCTTCACTTTCCTGAAGAAGGGGCACCCAGGTTTGAACCGGGGACCTCTCGATCTGCAGTCAGATGCTCTACCGCTGAGCTATACCCCCGTGTCAGCGAACCATTGCTTTGCGTTCGCCAGGAGCGTATCTGAAATGTTTGTCTAGAAATATATACAGAACGGGACAGATCGGACCCGCCGTCGAAATCCTTAAAAAAAATTTTTCCCTTCACTTTCCTGAAGAAGGGGGCACCAGGTTTGAACCGAGAATCTCTCGATCTGCAGTCGAATGCTCTACCACTGAGCTATACCCCCGTGTCCAGAGAACCCTTGCTTTTGCGTTCCCCGTAGGAACAGTATCTGAAAATGCTGTCTGAAAATATACAGAACGGGACAGATCGTTCCCGCCATTGAAAATCCTTAAAAAAAATTTTTCCTTCCTTTCCTGAAGAAGGGGGCACCCGGAGTTTGCACCGGGGACCTCTCGATCTGCAGTCGAATGCTCTACCGCTGAGCTATTCCCCGTGTCCAGCGAACCATTGCTTTGCGTTCCGGCCCAAGACGTATCTGAAATAACTTTGTCTAGAAATATACAGGAACAGGACAGATCGTTTCCCACCGTCAGAAATCAGCAAAAAAATTTCCCTTCACTTTCCTGAAGAAGGGGCGCAGGTTTGAACCAGGGACCTCTCGATCTGCAGTCGAATGCTCTACCACTGAGCTATACCCCGTGTCAGCGAACCATTGCTTTGAGTTCCGTAGGAACATATCCTGAAAATGCTTTGTCTAAGAAATATACAGAACAGGTTAGATCGTTCCTGCCGTCGAAATCCTTAAAAAAAATTTCCCTTCACTGAAGAAGGGGGCACCCGGGTTTGAACCGGGTACCTCTCGATCTGCAGTCGAATGCTCTACCACTGAGCTATACCCCGTGTCCAGCGAACCGGTAGCGTTCCGTAGGAATATCTGAAAATGCTTTGTCTAGAAATATACAGAACGGGACAGATCGTTCCCACCGTCGAAATCCTTAAAAAAATTTCCCTTCACTTTCCTGAAGAAGGGGCACCGGGTTTGAACCGGGGACCTCTCTCGATCTGCAGTCGAATGCTCTACCAATGAGCTATACCCTGCCTCAGCGAGCATTGCTTTGCGTTCCGTAGGAACGTATCTGAAAAATGCTTTGTCTAGAAATATACAGGAACAGGACAGATCGTTCCCGCCGTCGAAAATCGTTAAAAAAATTTTCCCTTCACTTTCCTGAAGAAGGGGCACCCGGAAGGTTTGAACAGGGACCTCTCGATCTGATCGAATGCTCTACCACTGAGCTATACCCCGTGTCAGCGAACCACCTTTGCACGTAGGAACAGCAACTAAAATGCTTTGTCAAGAAATATGCAGAACGGGACAGATCTCGTTCCCCGCCGTCGAAAATCCTTAAGAAAAATTTTCCCTTCACTTTCCTGAAGAGGGGGCACCCGGATAGAACCGGGGACCTCTCGTCTGCAGTCGAATGCTCTACCACTGAGCTATACCCCCGTGTCAACGAAATATTGCTTTGCGTTCCGTAGGAACGTATCTGAAAAATGCTTTGTCTAGAAGTATACAGAACGGGACAGATCGTACCCGCTGTCGAAATCCTTAAAAAAAATTTTTCCCTTCACTTTCCTGAAGAATGGGGCACCAGGTTTGAACCGAGAATCTCGATCTGCAGTCGAATGCTCTACCACTATATACCCCCGTGTCAACGAACCATTGCTTTGCGTTCCGTAGGAACGTATCTGAAAAATGCTTTGTCTAAAGGGAAATATACAGAACAGGACAGATCGTTCCCGCCGTCGAAATCCTTAAAAATTTTTTCCCTTCACTTTCCTGAAGAAGGGGCACCCGGGTTTTGCACCGGGACCTCTCGATCTGCAGTCAGATGCTCTACCACTGAGCTATTCCCCGTGTCAGCGAACCATTGCTTTGCGTTCCGTAGGAACGTATCACAAAAATACTTTGTCACAAATATACAGAACAGGACAGATCGTTCCCACCGTCGAAATCCTTAAAAAATTTCCTTCACTTTCCTTAGAAGGGGCACCCGGGTTGAACCAGGGGACCTCTCGATCTGCAGTCAGAAAGGCTCTACCACTGAGCTATACCCCGTGTCAGTGAACCATTGCTTTGAGTTCCGGGAACATATCTGAAAAATGCTTTGTCTAGAAATATACAGAACGGGACAGATCGTTCCTGCCGTCCTAAATGCTTAAAAAAAATTTTTACATAACTTCCTGAAGAAGGGCACCAGTTGAATTAGGGACCTCTCGATCTGCAGTCGAATGCTCTACTACTGAGCTATACCCCGTGTCCAGCGAACCATTGCTTTGCGTTCCGTAGGAATATATCTGAAAATGCTTTGTCTAGAAATATACAGAACGGGACAGATCGTTCCCGCCGTCAGAGAAATCCTTAAAAATTTTTTCCCTTCTTTTCCTGAAGAAGGGGCGCAATTTATTACCGAGGATCTCTCGATCTGCAGTCGAATGCTCTACCACTGGTATACCCCGCGTCAGCGAACCATTGCTTTGCGTTCCGTAGGAACTTTATATCTGAAAATGCTTTGTCTAGAAATATACAGAACGGGACAGATCATTCCCACCGTCAGGAAATCCTTAAAAAATTTTTCCCTTCGGCACGCAGAAGAAGGCGGCGCGGGTTTGGTCGAGAATCTCTCGATCTGCAGTCGAATGCTTTACCACTGAGCTATACCCCCGTGTCAGCGAGCCATTGCTTTGCGTTCCGTAGGAACGTATCTGGCATCTTTGTCTAGAAATATACAAGGCGGGATAGGTCGATTCCGCCGTCCAGAAATCCTTAAAAAATTTTCCCTTCACTTTCCTGAAAGAAGGGGGCAATCGGGTTTGAACAAGGGACCTCTCGTTCTGCAGTCGAATGCTCTACCACAGGCTATACCCCCGTGTCAGCGACGGTGCGCATTTCCCGTAGGGCGTATTTGAAAAATGCTTTGTCTAGAAATATACAGGGCAGGACAGATCGTTCCCGCCGTTGAAATCGCAAAAAAATTTTCTAACACTTTCCTCCTGAAGAAGGGGGCACCCGGGTTTGAACCGGGGACCTCTCGATCTGCAGTCGAATGCTCTACCACTGAGCTATACCCCCGTTTTAGCGAACCATTGCTTTGCGTTCCGTAGGAACGTATCTGAAAATGCTTTGTCTAGAAATATACAGAACGGGACAGATCGTTCCCGTCGTCGAAATCCTTAAAAAAAAATTTTCCCTTCACTTTCCTGAAGAAGGGGGCACCCGGGTTTGAACCGGGGACCTCTCGATCTGCAGTCGAATGCTCTACCACTGAGCTATACCCGTGTCAGCGAATCATTGCTTTGCGTTCCGTGAACGTATCTATCTTTGTCTAGAAATATACAGAACAGGACAGGTCGTTCCGCCGTCGAAAATCCTTAAAAAAATTTACCCTTCACTTTCCTGAAGAAGGGGGGCGCGGGTTTGAACCGGGGACCTCTTGATCTGCAGTCGGAATGCTCTACCACTGTGACTATACCCCCGTGTCAGCGAACCATTGCTTTGCGTTCCGTAGGAACGTATCTGAAAATGCTTTGTCTAGAAATATACAGAATGGGACAGAGCATTCCCGCCGTCAAAATCCTTAAAAAAAATTTTCCCCTAACTTTCTGAAGAAGGGGGCACCCGGGTTTGAACCGGGGACCTCTCGATCTGCAGTCGAATGCTCTACCAATGAGCTATACCCCCGTGTCAGCGAACCATTGCTTTACGTTCCGTAGAACGTATCTGAAATAAGCATGCAGAAATATACAGAACAGGACGGTCGTTCCCGCCGTCGAAATCCCTTAAAAAAATTTTCCTTCACTTTCCTGAAGAAGGGGGCACCCGGGTTTGAACCGGGACCTCTCGATCTGCAGTCAGATGCTCTACCACTGAGCTATACCCCGTGTCAGCGAGCCATTGCTTTGCGTTTCTTAGGAACGTATCTGAAAATGCTTTGTCTAGAAATATACAGAACGGGACAGATCGTTCTCGCCGTCGAAATCCTTAAAAAATTTTCCCTTCACTTTCCGGGGAAGGGGGGCCCGGGTTTGAACCGGGGCCCCCTCGATCTGCATGGGATGCTCTACCACTAGCTATACCCCGTGTCGCAAACCCATTGTTTGCGTTCCGTGGGAAACTATCAAAAAAATCTTTGAAAATATACAGAACGGGACGATCGCCCCGCCGTCGAAATCCAAAAAAATTTTCCCTTCACTTTCCTGAAAAAGGGGGGCACCCGGGTTTTAACCGGGGACCTTCGATCTGTGTCGAATGCTCTACCCGGTTCCCCCCTTTCCCCGAACCACTTTGCTTCCGTAGGAACGTATCAAAAAAAATGCTTTGTCTAAAATACAGAACGGGACGATTTTTTCCCGCCGTCGAAACCCTTAAAAAAATTTCCCTTCCCCGAAGGGGGCCCCCGGGGAACCGGGGACCCCCGATCGAGTCGATGCTCTACCACTGAGTTTCCGTCAGCAAACCCATTGCTTTGCGTTCCGTAGGCGTATCAAAAAAATCTTTGTCTAGAAATATACAGAACGGGAAGATCGTTCCGCCTCGAAACCCAAAAAATTTTTCCCTTCACTTTGAAGGGGGGCACCGGGTTTTGAACCGGGGACCTCTCGATCTAAAGTCGAATGCTCTCCCACTGAGTTTCCCCCTTAAAACAACCATTGTTTGGTTCCTGGAAACTATCTTCTTTGTCTAGAAATATACAGAACGGGACAGACTTTCCCCGCCGTCGAAATCCTTAAAAAATTTCCCTTCCTTTCCTGGGAAAAAGGGGGCCCCCGGTTTGAACCGGGACCCTCGATCTGCAGTCAAATGCTCTACCACTGAGCTATCCCCCCCGTCGCAAACCCATTGCTTTGCGTTCCTTAGGAACGTATCTAAAATCTTTGTCTAAAAATATACAGAACGGGACAGACGTTGCCGTCGAAACCCTTTAAAAAAATTTTCCCTTCACTTTCCTGAAGAAGGGGCACCCGGGTTTGAACCCGGGGCCCTCTCGATTGCAGTCGAATGCTCTACCCCGGCTATCCCCCCTTGTCAGCGTTGTTTGGTTCCGTAGGAACATCTAAAAAATTTTTTGTCTAGAAATATACAGAACGGACAGATCCCCCGCCGTCGAAACTTAAAAAAATTTTCCCTTCACTTTCCGAAAAAGGGGGGCACCGGGTTTGAACCGGGGACCTCTCTTGCAGTCGAATGCTCTCCCACTCTTACCCCCACGAAATTGCTTTGCGTTCCGTAGGAACGTATCTGTCTTTGTCTAAAAATATACAGAACGGGCGACGTTTCCCCCCGGGAAATCCAAAAAAAATTCCCCTTTCCGGGAAGAAGGGGCCCCCGGGTTTGAACCGGGGACCTCTCGATCTGCAGTCGAATGCTCTACCACTGAGCTATACCCCTTGCACGAACCATTGCTTTGCGTTCCGTGGGAACGTATCTGAAATCTTTGTCTAGAAATATACAGAACGGGACAGATCCCCGCCGTCGAAACCTTAAAAAATTTCCTTCACTTTCCTGAAAAAGGGGCCCCCGGGTTTAAACCCGGGGGACCCGATCTGAGTCAATGCTCTACCAGGCATCCCCTTGTCAGCAAACCCATTGTTTTGCGTTCCGTAGGAAGGTATCTGAAAATTTTTGTCTGAAATATACAGCGGGACGATGCCCGCCGTAAATCAAAAAAAAAAATTTCCTTATTTTTCCTAAGAAGGGGGGCCCCCGGGGAACCGGGGACCCTCGATCTGCAGTCGATGCTCACCCGAGCTATACCCCTTGTCACGAACCATTGCTTTGCGTTCCAGGCTTTCTGAAAATGTTTTGTCAAAAAAAAGGGAAGGACAGACGTTCCCCCGTCGAAACCCTTTAAAAAAAATTTTCCCTTCACTTTCCGAAAAGGGGCACCCGGTTTGAACCGGGGACCTCTCGATCTGCGTCGAATGCTTACCCGGCTATCCCCCTTGTCGCAAACCATTGTTTTGCGTTCCAAGACGATCTGAAAATCTTTGTCTAGAAATATACAGAACGGACAGATCGTTCCCCCAAACCCTTTAAAAATTTTCCCTTTCCTTTCCTGAAAAAGGGGGCCCCCGGTTTGAACCGGGGACCTCTCGATCTCAGTCGAATGCTCTACCACGGCTATCCCCCCTTGTCAACAAACCATTGTTTTGCGTTCCGTAGGCGTATCAAAAAAATTTTTGTCTAAATTTTACAGAACGGACAGATCGTTCCGCCGTCGAAACCCTTTAAAAAAATTTTTTCCTTTTCACTTTCCTGAAAAAGGGGGGCCCCCGGGGTTTGAACCCGGGGACCTCTCGATCCGGAATGCTCTCCAGGTTTTATCCCCCCTTGTAAACAAACCATTTTTGCGTTCCGTAAAACTATCTAAAAAAATCTTTGTCAAAATATACAGGGGGACAGACGTTCCCGCCGTCGAAACCTTAAAAAAATTTCCCTTCACTTTCCGAAAAAGGGGGGCAGGGTTTTGAACCGGGGCCCTCTCGATCTGCAGTCGAATGCTCTACCGAGCTATACCCCCTTTCAGCGAATATTGCGCGTTCCGTAGGAACGATCGTGCTTTGTCTAGAATATACAGAACGGGACAGATCGTTCGCCTCGAAACCCTTAAAAAAAATTTCCCTTCATTTTCCTGAAAAAGGGGGCCGGGGGTTAAACCGGGGCCTCTCGTCTGCAGTGAATGCCTCCCAACCCCCTTGCCCGGAACCATTGCTTTGCGTTCCGGGGTTATCTGAAAATGTTTGTCAGAAATATCAGCGGGCAATCGTTCCCGCCGTCGAAATCCAAAAAAATTTCCCTTCACTTTCCTGAAGAGGGCACCGGGTTTGCCGGGGGACCCCCGATCTAGTCGGTTCACCCTGGCTTCCCCGGCAAACCCATTGTTTTGCGTTCCGTGGGAAACGTATCTAAAAATGCGCAAAAATACAGAACGGGACAGACGTTCCCGCCGTCGAAATCTTAAAAAATTTCCCTTACTTTCCTGAAGAAGGGGCCCCGGGTTTGAACCGGGGACCTCTCGTCTGCAGTCGAATGCTCCCCCTGGCTAACCTTGTCAGCAAACCCATTGCTTTGCTTTCCCGTGGGAACGTATCTAAAAATTTTGTCTAGAAATATCGAACGGGACAGATCGTTCCCGCCGCGAAACCCAAAAAAAAATTTCCCTTCATTTTCCGAAGGGGGCCCCCGGGTTTGAACCGGGGACCTCTCGATCTGCAGTCGAATGCTCTACCCGGCTATCCCCCCTTGTCAGCAAACCCATTGTTTGCGTTCCGTAGGAACGTATCTGAAAATCTTTTCTGAAATATACAGAACGGGACAGATCGTTCCGCCGTCGAAACCCTTAAAAAATTTCCTTCATTTTCCCCGAAGAAGGGGCACCCGGGGTTTAAACCCGGGGACCCTCGATCTGCAGTCGAATGCTCTACCACTAGCTATCCCCCCTTGTCAGCAAACCCATTGCTTTGCTTTCCCGAGGAAGGTATCTGAAAATGCTTTGTCTAGAAATATACAGAACGGGACAGATCGTTCCCGCCGCCCCAAAATTTTTTTAAAAAAAATTTCCCCTTCATTTTCCCTGAAGAAGGGGCCCCGGGTTTAAACCCGGGGGACCCTCGATCTGAGTCGATGCTTACCACTGAGCTATACCCCTTGTCAGGAAACCCATTGCTTTGCGTTCCTTAGGAACGTTTTTAAAAAGTTTTGTCTAAAATATACGGGGCGGACAGATCTTTCCCCGCCGTCGAAATCAAAAAAAATTTTTTCCCTTCACTTTCCTGAAAAAGGGGCACCCGGGGAACCGGGGCCCCCCATCTGCAGTCGAATGCTTCCCCCGAGCTATACCCCGTCAGCAAACCCATTTTTTGCGTTCCGGAACGTATCTGAAAATCGTCAAATATCAGAACGGGACAGACGTTCCCCCGTCGAAACCCTTTAAAAAAAAATTTTCCCTTCACTTTTCCTGAAGAAGGGGCCCCCGGTTTGAACCGGGGACCCTGACTGCGTCGAATGCTCTACCACTGAGCTACCCCCCTTTGTCAGGAACCATTTTTGGGTTCCGTGGAACGTATCTGAAACTTTGTCTAGAAATATACAAAACGGGACAACGTTCCCGCCGTCGAAACCCTTTAAAAAAATTTTCCCTTCATTTTCCCTGAAGAAGGGGCACCCGGGTTTGAAGGGGGACCTCTCGATCTCAGTCGAATGCTCTACCACTGAGCTTCCCCCCTTTCAGCGAACCATTGCGCGTTCCGTAGGAATATCTAAAAAATTTTTGTCTAGAAATATACAGAACGGGACAGATCTTTCCCCGCCGTCAAATCCTTAAAAATTTCCCTTCATTTCCTGAAAAAGGGGGGCACCCGGGTTTAAACCCGGGGACCCTCGCTGCAGTCAATGCTCTACCCTGGTTTAACCCCGTCAGCGAACCATTGCTTTGCGTTCCGTGGAACGTATCTGAAAATGCTTTGTCTGAAAAAACAGAACGGGACAGATCGTTCCCGCCGTCAAAAATTTTTTAAAAAATTTTTCCCTTCACTTTCCTGAAGAAGGGGCACCCGGGTTTGAAGGGGGGGACCTCTGATCTGATCGAATGTCACCACTGAGCTATCCCCCCTGTCAGCAAACCCATTGCTTTGCGTTCCGTAGGAACGTATCTGTTTTTTAAATATACAGAACGGGCGATCTTTCCCCGCCGTAAAAATCCTTAAAAAATTTTCCCCTTCACTTTCCTGAAGAAGGGGGCACCCGGGTTTGAACCCGGGGACCTCGATCTGGTCGTGCTCTACCCTATTCCCCTTGTCGCGAAATTGTTTGCGTTCCGTGGAACGTATCAAAAATCTTTGTCTAGAAATATACAGAACAGGGACAGATCGTTCCCGCCGTCGAAATCCTTAAAAAATTTCCCTTCACTTTCCTGAAGAGGGGCACCGGGTTTGAACCGGGGACCTCCCCGATCTGCAGTCGAATGCTCTACCACTGAGCTATACCCCCTTGTCAGCAAACCATTGCTTTTGCGTTCCGTAGGAACGTATCTGAAAATGCTTTGTCTAGAATATACAGAACGGGACAGATCGTTCGCCGTCGAAATCCTTAAAAAATTTTCCCTTCATTTTTCCTGAAAAAGGGGGGCCCCCGGGTTTTGAACCGGGGACCTCTCGATCTGCAGTCGAATGCTCTACCACTGAGCTATACCCCCTGTCAGCGAACCATTGCTTGCGTTCCGAGGAACGTATCTGAAAATGTTTGTCTAGAATATACAGAACGGGCGATCGTTCCGCCGTCGAAATCCTTAAAAAATTTTCCCTTCACTTTCCTGAAAAAGGGGGCACCGGGTTTGAACCGGGGACCTCTCGATCTGCAGTCGAATGCTCTACCACTGAGCTATACCCCCTTTGTCAGCGAACCCATTGCTTTGCGTTCCGTAGGAACGTATCTGAAAATGCTTTGTCTAGAAATATACAGAACGGGACAGATCGTTCCCGCCGTCGAAATCCTTAAAAAAATTTCCCTTCACTTTCCTGAAGAAGGGGCCCGGGTTTGAACCGGGGACCTCTCGATCTGCAGTCGAATGCTCTACCACTGGCTATACCCCGTGTCAGCGAACATTGCTTTGCGTTCCGTAGGAACGTATCTGAAAATGCTTTGTCTAGAAATATACAGAACGGGACAGATCGTTCCCGCCGTCGAAATCCTTAAAAAAAAATTTTCCCTTCACTTTCCTGAAGAAGGGGCACCCGGTTTGAACCCGGGGGAAAATTCGATCTGCATTGGGAATGCTCTACCACTGAGCTATACCCCGTGCCCAGCGAACCATTGCTTTGCTTTCCCGAGACGTATCTGAAAATCTTTTCTAGAAATATACAGAACGGGACAGATCGTTCCCCCGTCGAAATCCTTAAAAAAATTTTTCCCCTTTTCACTTTCCTGAAGAAGGGGGGCCCGGGTTTGAACCGGGGACCCTCTCGATCTGCAGTCGAATGCTCTACCACTGAGCTATACCCCTGTCAGCGAACCATTGCTTTGCTTTCCCGGTAGGAACGTATCTGAAATCTTTGTCTAGAAATATACAGAACGGGACAGATCGTTCCCGCCGTCGAAATCCTTAAAAAAAAATTTCCCTTCACTTTCCTGAAGAAGGGGGCACCCGGGTTTGAACCGGGGCCCTCTCGATCTGCAGTCGAATGCTCTACCCACTGAGCTATACCCCGGTCACGAACCATTGCTTGCGTTCCGTAGGAACGTTTCTGATCTTTGTCTAGAAATATACAGAACGGGGACAAAATGTTTCCCGCCGTCGAAATCCTTAAAAAAAATTTTTCCCCTTCACTTCCCTGAAAAAGGGGGCACCCGGGTTTGAACCGGGGACCTCTCGATCTGCAGTCGAATGCTCTACCACTGAGCTATACCCCCTTGTCAGCGAACCATTGCTTTGCGTTCCGTAGGAACGTATCTGAAAATGCTTTGTCTAGAAATATACAGAACCGGGACAGATCTTTCCCCGCCGCCCGAAATCCTTAAAAAATTTTCCCTTCATTTCCTGAAAAAGGGGGGCCCCCGGGGTTTGAACCGGGGACCTCTCGTCTGCAGTCAATGCTCTACCACGGAGCTATACCCCTTGTCAGCGAACCATTGCTTTGCGTTCCTTAGGAACGTATCTGAAAATGCTTTGTCTAGAAATATACAGAACGGGACAGATCGTTCCCGCCGTCGAAATCCTTAAAAAAAAATTTTCCCTTCACTTTCCTGAAGAAGGGGGCACCCGGGTTTGAACCGGGGACCTCTCGATCTGCAGTCGAATGTTCCCACTGGCTATACCCCTTGTCACGAACCATTGTTTTGCGTTCCGTAGGAACGTATCAAAAATCTTTGTCAGAAATATACAGAACGGACAGATCGTTCCCGCCGTCGAAATCAAAAAAAAATTTCCCTTCACTTTCCTGAAAAAGGGGGGCCCCCGGGTTTGAACCGGGGACCTCTCGTCTGCAGTCAAATCCACGGGTTCCCCCTTGTCGCGAACCATTGCTTTGCGTTCCTAGGAATATCAAAAATCTTTGTCTAAAATATACAGAACGGGACAATCGTTCCCCCCGTAAACCCAAAAAAATTTTTCCCCCCTGAAAAAGGGGGGCACCCGGGTTTAAACCCGGGGGACCTCTCGATCTGCGTCGAATGCTCTACCACTGGCTATCCCCCCGTCAGCGAACCATTGCTTTGCGTTAAGGGAACGTATCTAAAAAAACTTTGTCTAAAATATACAAAACGGACGATCGTTCCCGCCGTCGAAACCCTTAAAAAAAATTTTTCCCTTCACTTTCCTGAAGGGGGCCCCGGGTTTAAACCCCGGGGACCTCTCGATCTGCAGTCGTTTTACCACTGAGTATCCCCCCTTGTCACAACCCTTCTTTCTTCCTAGGAAGTATCTGAAAATCTTTGTCTAGAAATATACAGAACGGACGATCGTTCCCGCCGTCGAAACCCTTTAAAAAAATTTCCTTCACTTTCCTGAAAAAGGGGGGCCCCCGATTTTTGCCGGGGACCCCCGATCTGCAGTCAATGCTCTACCCGGGCTATCCCCCCTTGTCAGCGAACCGCTTTGCGTTCCGTAGGAAGTATCTAAAAAATGCTTTGTCTAGAAATATACAGAACGGGACGATGTTCCCCCCGCAAATCCCAAAAAAATTTCCCCTTCTTTCCTGAAGAAGGGGCACCCGGGTTTAAACCCGGGGGACCTCTCGATCTGCAGTCGAATTTACCACTATATCCCCTTTTCAGCGAACCATTTTTTGCGTTCCGTGGGGGTATCAAAAATCTTTGTCAGAAATATACAGAACAGGACAGATCGTTCCCGCCGTCGAAATCTAAAAAAAATTTTCCCTTCCTTTCCTGAAGGGGCACCCGGTTTGAACCGGGGACCTCTCGATCTCAGTCGAACCACCACTGAGAACCCCCTTGCCCAGCGAACCGCTTTGCTTTCCCGTAGGAAGTATCAAAAATTTTGTCTGAAATATACAGAACAGGACAATCGTTCCCGCCGCGAAACCCCAAAAAAAATTTCCTTCACTTTCCTGAAGGGGGGCAGGTTTAAACCGGGGACCCCCGATCTGCGTCGAATGCTCTACCACTGAGCTATACCCCTTTCAGCGAAATTTTTTGCTTTCCCCGTGGAAGGTATCAAAAATGCTTTGTCTAGAAATATACGAACGGGACGATCGTTCCCGCCGAAACCCTTAAAAATTTCCTTCATTTTCCCTGAAAAGGGGCCCCGGGTTTTTGAACCGGGGACCTCTCGATCTGAGTCAATGCTCTCCCCGAGCTATCCCCCCGTCAGCGACCATTTTTTTGCTTTCCCGTAGGAAGTATCAAAAAAAATCTTTGTCTAGAAATTTAACAGGGGACAGATCGTTCCCGCCGTCAAAACCAAAAAAATTTTCCTTCCTTTCCTGAAGAAGGGGACCCGGGTTTGAACCGGGGACCTCTCATCGAAATGCTCTACCACTGAGCTATACCCCTTGTCAGCGAACCATTGCTTTGCGTTCCGTAGGAAGGTATCTGAAAATCTTTGTCTAAATATACAGGGGGACAGATCGTTCCCGCCGTCAAATCCTTAAAAATTTTTCCCTTTACTTTCCTGAAAAAGGGGGGCCCCCGGGTTTAAACCCGGGCCTCTCGATCTGCAGTCGAATGCTCTACCACTGGCTATACCCCTTGTCAGCGAAACTTTTCTTTGCGTTCCGTGAAGTATCTAAAAAATGCTTTGTCAAATATACAGAACGGGACAGATCGTTCCCCGTCCGAAATCATAAAAATTTCCCTTCACTTTCCTGAAAAAGGGGGGCGCAGGTTTGAACCGGGGACCTCTCGATCTGCAGTCGAATGCTCTACCACTGAGCTATACCCCCTTGTCAGCGAACCATTTCTTTGCGTTCCGTAGGAAGGTATCTGAAAATGCTTTGTCTAGAAATATACAGAACGGGACAGATCGTTCCCGCCGTCGAAATCCTTAAAAAAAAATTTTCCCTTCACTTTCCTGAAGAGGGGGAGTTTAAACCGGGGGACCTCTCGATCTGCGTCGAATGCTCTACCACTGAGCTATCCCCCCTTGTCAGCGAACCATTCTTTGCGTTCCGTAGGAACGTATCTGAAAATGCTTTGTCTAGAAATATACAGAACGGGACAGATCGTTCCCGCCGTCGAAATCCTTAAAAAATTTCCTTCACTTTCCTGAAGAAGGGGGCACCCGGGTTTGAACCGGGGACCTCTCGATCTGCAGTCGAATGCTCTACCACTGAGCTATACCCCCTTGTCAGCGAACCATTGCTTTGCGTTCCGTAGGAACGTATCTGAAAATGCTTTGTCTAGAAATATACAGAACGGGACAGATCGTTCCCGCCGTCGAAATCCTTAAAAAAAATTTTCCCTTCACTTTCCTGAAGAAGGGGGCACCCGGGTTTGAACCGGGGACCTCTCGATCTGCAGTCGAATGCTCTACCACTGAGCTATACCCCCTTGTCAGCGAACCATTGCTTTGCGTTCCGTAGGAACGTATCTGAAAATGCTTTGTCTAGAAATATACAGAACGGGACAGATCGTTCCCGCCGTCGAAATCCTTAAAAAAAAATTTCCCTTCACTTTCCTGAAGAAGGGGGCACCCGGGTTTGAACCGGGGACCTCTCGATCTGCAGTCGAATGCTCTACCACTGAGCTATACCCCCTTGTCAGCGAACCATTTCTTTGCGTTCCGTAGGAAGGTATCTGAAAATGCTTTGTCTAGAAATATACAGAACAGGGACAGATCTTTTCCCGCCGTCGAAATCCAAAAAATTTTCCCCTTCACTTTCCTGAAAAAGGGGGCCCCGGAGTTTGAACCGGGGACCTCTCGATCTGCAGTCGAATGCTCTACCCGAGCTATACCCCTTGTCAGCAAAACCTTTTGCTTTGCGTTCCGTAGGAAGGTATCTGAAAATCTTTGTCTAGAAATATACAGAACGGGACAGATCGTTCCCCCGTCGAAATCCTTAAAAAAAAATTTCCCTTCACTTTCCTGAAGAAGGGGCACCCGGGTTTGAACCGGGGACCTCTCGATCTGCAGTCGAATGCTCTACCACTGAGCTACCCCCTGTCAGCGAACCATTGCTTTGCGTTCCGTAGGAACGTATCTGAAAATGCTTTGTCTAGAAATATACAGAACGGGACAGATCGTTCCCGCCGTCGAAATCCTTAAAAAAAAATTTTCCTTCACTTTCCTGAAGAAGGGGGCACCCGGGTTTGAACCGGGGACCTCTCGATCTGCAGTCGAATGCTCTACCACTGAGCTATACCCCCGTGTCAGCGAACCATTGCTTTGCGTTCCGTAGGAACGTATCTGAAAATGCTTTGTCTAGAAATATACAGAACGGGACAGATCGTTCCCGCCGTCGAAATCATTAAAAAAAAATTTTCCTTCACTTTCCTGAAGAAGGGGCACCGGGTTTGAACCGGGGACCTCTCGATCTGCAGTCGAATGCTCTACCACTGAGCTATACCCCCGTGTCAGCGAACCATTGCTTTGCGTTCCGTAGGAACGTATCTGAAAATGCTTTGTCTAGAAATATACAGAACGGGACAGATCGTTCCCGCCGTCGAAATCCTTAAAAAAAAATTTTCCCTTCACTTTCCTGAAGAAGGGGGCACCCGGGTTTGAACCGGGGACCTCTCGATCTGCAGTCGAATGCTCTACCCGAGCTATCCCCCCTGTCAGCGAACCATTGCTTTGCGTTCCTGGGAAGTATCTGAAAATGCTTTTTTAAAAATATCGGGGGGCGATCGTTCCGCCGTCGAAACCAAAAAATTTTCCCCTTTTTCCTGAAAAAGGGGGGGGCACCCGGGGGTTTAAACCCGGGGACCTCTGATCTGCGTCGAATGTCACCACTGAGCTTCCCCCTGTCAGCGAACCATTCTTTGCTTTCCGTGGGAAGTATCTAAAAAATGCTTTGTCTAAAAATTACAGAAGGGACAGACTTCCCGCCGTCAAACCCAAAAAAATTTTTCCCTTTACTTTCCTGAAGAAGGGGCACCGGGTTTTTGAACCGGGGGAACCCCCGATCTGCATCGAATGCTCTACCATGAGCTATACCCCGTCAGCGAACCATTTTTTTTGCGTTCCGTAGGAAGTATCTAAAAAATGCTTTGTTAGTATACAGAACGGGATCTTTCCCCGCCGTCGAAACCCTTTAAAAAAAAATTTTCCTTCCTTTCCTAAAAAGGGGGCCCCCGGGTTTAAACCCAAACCCTGATCTGCAGTCGAATCCCTCCACTGACTTCCCCCGTCCGCAAACCATTGTTTTGGTTCCCTAGGAAGGTATCTGAAAATGCTTTGTCTGAAATATACAAAACGGAAGGCGTTCCCCCGCCCAAAATCCAAAAAAAATTTTCCCTTCCTTTCCTGAAGAAGGGGCCCCGGGTTTTGAACCGGGGACCTCTCGATCTGCAGTCGAATGCTCTACCCGGCTATCCCCCCGGCCCAGGAACTTTTTTTTGGGCGTATCTAAAAATTTTTGTCTAGAAATTACAAAGGGACAGATCTTTCCCCGCCGTCGAAACCCTTAAAAAAATTTCCCTTCACTTTCCTGAAAAAGGGGCACCGGGTTTAAACCCGGGGACCTCTCGATCTCAGTCAATGCCTACCACGAATACCCCTTTGTAGCAAACCCATTGCTTTCGTTCCGTAGGAAGTATCGAAAACTTTGTCTAAAAAAACAGAAGGGGACGATCGTTCCCGCCGTCGAAATCCAAAAAAATTTTCCTTCATTTTTCCTGAAGAAGGGGGCACCCGGGTTTAAACCCGGGGGACCTCTCGTCTGCAGTCAAAGCTCTACCACAATACCCCTGTCAGCGAACCATTGCTTTGCGTTCCGTAGGAAGTATCTGTTTTTGTCTAGAAATATAAAAACAAGATCGTTCCCGCCGTCGAAACCCTTTAAAAAAAATTTCCTTCATTTTCCCAGAAGGGGCCCCCGGGTTTAAACCCGGGGACCTCTCGATTCATCGAATGCTCTACCACGGGGCTATACCCCTGTCAGCAAACCCATTTTTTGCTTTCCCGTGGGAAGTATCGGGGCCTTTTCAGAAAAAAACAGAACGGGACGATCGTTCCGCCGTCAAAACCCTTAAAAAAATTTTTTCCTTCATTTCCTGAAGGGGGGCCGGGTTTTGAACCCGGGGGACCCTCGATCTGCGTCGAATGCTCTCCCCGGCTATACCCCGTAGCAACCATTCTTTGCGTTCCGTAGGAAGATCTGAAAATCTTTGTCTGAAATATACAGAACGGACGTCGTTCCCGCCGTCGAAACCCTTTAAAAAAATTTTCCCTTCACTTTCCTGAAGGGGGGCCCCCGGGTTTAAACCCGGGGGACCTCTCGATCTGCGTCAAATGCTCTACCACTGAGCTATACCCCTTGTCAGCAAACCCATTTTTTGGTTCCGTGGGAAAGGTATCTGTCTTTGTCTAGAAATATACAGAACGGGAAAAAATCGTTCCCCCGTCGAAAATCCAAAAAAATTTCCCTTCACTTTCCGAAAAAGGGGGGGCCCGGGGGCCGGGGACCCCCCGATCTGCAGTCAACCACCCTGAGCTATCCCCCTGCCGCAAATTTTTTTGGGTTCCCGTAGGAAGTATCGTCTTTGTCTAGAAATATACAGAACGGGACAGATCGTTCCCGCCGTCGAAACCCTTTTTTCCCCACTTTCCGAAAAAGGGGGGGCACCCGGGTTTAAACCCGGGGGCCGTCTGCAGTCGAATGCTCTACCACTAGCCCCCCCGGGGGGTGACAAAATAAGGTACTAAAATTTAACCCATAATCAAGAGGAGAAGAACGATACCTGTCTTGATAATACTCTCTCCATAATTCTTGACTTAGTTCCAAATTGAGGACTTCTGGTACAAAAAGAAACTTTTTAATGATTAGATATTTTGAACGGTAAAACTTTCGGAGTAATGGAAAATGGCATCCTTTAAAGTTAGTGTTTTATTGGCCATGTAAAATACAGTCGAACACTCCATATTACGAACACTCTATATTGGTGAATTTTTCTTATATAGTGTGAACTTTTCCTGGAACTAAGATATTTCACATTTTCTTCGTAAAATAACCTCCCCTATGTAGTGCATTTTCTATATAATGAACTTTTTTTCTTGTGATTCCATTTTTAGTTATCTCTATTTTTAAAATATTTCTAGATATTTCAAGTTGTTCTCTCTCTTAATATATTTTATGGAGGTCATAAATCTTGAACTAGTTTTGTGGTTACCTATAACTCGCCGAGAAATAGGAGTCTACACTTTTCATGCAAAAATGCAACCTTTAACCCCATTGTCCAATTCACTGGAAACATCTTCGATATGTTCTTCCACCCTTAATGTCCTCGTGTCTTTGAACTAGTCTCCGTTCATTTGTAGTGTTGATCCGCTATACTAGTAACTTCATTTCTTGTACTTGAAAATGTCAAAACGTAAGGGATTGAGCATCAATGAAAAAAATTTAATTCTACAGAAAGTGGATGAAGGTGTCAAAAGAAACTTTCCTTGCAGTTTATATTTTCTTTTTCTTTTTTTTTTTCTTCTGATAGGCAAGATATATAAAAAATAAATATATATTAATTATTCACAAATGGGTAGACATAATTCCCTTTTTTGTAACGTAGTGTTAATGAATTTAAAATTTTGTTTTATGTGGTTCATAAAGAAAATTGAAAGATGAAACTCTATATAACGAATTTTCCATATAACGATTTTTTTTTCGGGATTTAGCGACTTCGTTTTACAGAGGTCCGACTGTAATACTAAAATAAAAATGATGATCACATTTCTTTAATTTTTAAGATATTGCCTGATTCTACAGTAATTTAATTATTTCGGATTTATTACATAATAATGTAACCTAAAATTAAAGTTTCGTAAGATTAACTTCAAAAATATTTTGTATTTCACTTGTAGAGTGTTTCTACAAAAACAAAATATAGAAATATTATTTTTAGAAAAATAGTCACCAACAATTATAAACATAAGCTTAAAGTATATTCACATAAAAAGAACAACATTATTTTCTCCATTAAAAATATGTTACCATCTTTCTCAATTTTAAAGTGAGTGAAAAAAACGTCGCACTGTTCAGCTACAGGAGGGCTTTTGGCAACGAACCACGTAATTTTAAACCATGGCTAAGTGACGTGCAGGACACATGAGCAGGCACCCCCTCTCTTAACTACCACACACCACAACGGGAGGACTTTTGAGCTCTCGACAGATTTAACGTACATCGCACCATACATGTGGCGAGGTCTTTAGTCGTACTGGACTCGAACTCGTGACAAGTCCAGCCACGATCCGATTCCTTGACCACTCCGGCTGCACCACGTTTCACACTCAATTTTAAAAGGACTTTCATCATGTAATTAATTTAATTTTACGTAAGGTATAGTTAGTAAAAATGAATCATAAAAGTGGGCCCCAACTTCGAAGATGAAATTACCAAGAATGAGATTTGCTTAAGGACCCACGCCCCTCCTAACTATTTCAAGCTTTCTCAAAAAAACCAGCATACTTTATGAATCATGTAGAGATATCTCAGTAATTTCCAGAAGCATCCATAGTGATCCCAACTAGGCTGAATCGCCAATATTTTACTAATTTTCAATTGAAACTCCATTATAATGTAAGGGATGCCGTTACTTGCGAATATTACAATTTCTGTCATAAAATAAATGTAACAGAAAGTAATATTTGTTAATATTAGGGGTACTCGACTACCTAAAATCGTAAGGTTTTTAAAAATTGACATTTTTTTTATGATTTTACATTTTACAGGCCATCTTATTAGCTTAAAAAAATATCAAGTTTTTTTTATTTCCCACATTCACTAGAACAAAAATTACAAGTGTTTTTAGTAAAGCAGATGCCATATATAACTACATAAGATGTCAAACTTTAAAAATGCTTTTACTCGAAATGTGTTTTTTCCAAAAAGAAAGTTCAAACGGGGACAGCGATTGCTCAAATTTTTTAAACTTCACTTTGCTGAAATTTTTTTATTGTATGTTTCATAGCATAACAGTAGAAGTATTATAAACCTTCGGTTTTATCAATGACTGTTTAATACAAAATTTACAAGTTGTGTGGAATATAATCATTTTTTAAACAATTTCATATAAGCAACTAAAGGCAGAGTGCTCTAGTTTTTTGTAAAATTAAAATATATCTCTCTTATCTGAAGATTTCAAAAGGAATAACCAAGCAATACATCAAAAATTGAAAAAATTGAGAATTTTTTCATTTTGGTAATATTGAAATTTACAGAGCGGGCCCCGTTTATGTAATTTTGTCAATTTTTTACCCATTTTTTTCTCATTTTAGTAGCAATAATTTATTTTCTCTTCTTAATTTTTACTTGCTTTTTTCTTAAAATGTACTAAATACATCTAAAAACCACAAAAAATTCCCCATATCTCCATTTAAAAACTTGTCCCCAAAGTAGTAGGGGTCTGTAAACATCCAGATACCAGTGTATTAACACACTATTTTAAAATGAAACAATAATTATACAAGAAGATAAAACATTAATTACACAAAATATGCTCTATGAGTGAACAGTTGCATAATTTGCACCATGGGGGTTCGTCCGCTATTAGACAGACGAGTACCTCAATATTTTAAAGAAAATCTAGTTCATAGTCCTCCAATAAAATCCCCTTTGACAATGACATTATTGATGGATCGGTACTTAAAAAGCACCAGGTAACCCCACTTCCAGAAAATTAATTCAATATCACATGAAACCCAATATCTGTTTCTTCCCTCTCTGTTGATCCTCATCACCATATAACAAACTTACCAAACAAAAAAAAACTTTACCCTGCTGGGGGAAAAAAAGCAAAAAAAATTCCCCTTAAAAAAGTCTCTTCCAGAAATGACGTACGGCGAAAACTAATCCAGATATCTTAAAGGTCAGAAACCTAGCATCAGGTCAAGGTTGTTGAATGTGGATGATGAAAACTAATACTGTCTGCCCTGATATAATTTCTCTATTGACTTTTACGCAATCCACCTGTTCACACCGCCAATCGGTTGGATTTGGCCAGAGATAGGGCCCAGAAATACAGAACAGGACAGATCGTTCCCGCCGTCGAAATCGCAAAAATTTTCTCTTCACTTTCCTGAAGAAGGGGGCACCCGGACGGGAGTTCTCGATCTGGAATCCGAGTAATATTTTACCACTGAGCTATACCCCCTTGTCCAGCGAGCCATTGCTTTTGCGTTTCCGTAGGAAGGTATCTGAAAATACTTTGTCCGAAATATACAGAACGGAACGAATCGTTCCCCGCCGTCGAAATCATAAAAAGGCCCTTCCTTTCCTGAAGAAGGGGCACCGAGTTTGAACCGGGACCTCTCACGTCTACGGTCGAATGCTCACCACTGAGAGCTATACCCCTTGTCAGCGAAACATTTCTTTGCGTTCCGTAGGAAGGTATCCTGCAAAGAAAATGCTGATACTGAAATACAGAACGGGACAGATCGTTCCCGCCGTCCGAAATCCTTAAAAAATTTCTCTTCACTTTCCTGAAGAGGGCGCGGGTTTTGAACCGGGGACCTCTCGATCTACAGTCGTGCTCTACCACTGAGCCATACCCTGTCAGCGAACCATTTCTTTTGCGCATTCCCGTGGGAAGATCTGAAAATGCTTTTGTCTAGAAATATACAGAACGGAACAGATCGTTCCCATAAGTCGAAAATCAGCAAAAAAAAAATTTCCTTCTTTCCTGAAGAAGGGGGCACCGAATTTGAACAGGGACACTCTCAATCTGGTGGAAATGCTCTACCACTGAGCTATACCCCTTGTCGGCAGAACCCGTTGGCGTTCCGTAGGA
This sequence comes from Trichonephila inaurata madagascariensis, assembly GCA_019973955.1. Classification (NCBI taxonomy): domain Eukaryota; kingdom Metazoa; phylum Arthropoda; class Arachnida; order Araneae; family Nephilidae; genus Trichonephila; species Trichonephila inaurata. Next base: position 19,658 of record BMAV01024367.1, on the reverse strand, counting down.
AGGTATCTGAAAATGCTTTGTCTAGAAATATACAAGAACAGGACAGATCGTTTCCCGCCGTCGAATCGCTTAAAATTTACCATACTTTCACGGAAGAAGGGGCACCGGGTTTGAACCGGGGTTACTCTCGTCTGCAGTCAGATAACTGCCACTTTCAGGAATATACCCCCTTGTCAGCGAAACATTTCTTTGCGTTCCTGCGTAGGAAGGTATCTGAAAAATAACGATAGAAATATACAGAACGGGACAGATCGTTCCCGCCGTCCGAAATCGCCAAAAAATTTTCTCTTCTTTCCTGAAGAAGGGCGCAGGTTTGAACCGGGGACCTCTCGATCTGCAGTCGGAAATGCTCTACCACTGAGCTATACCCGCGTCTAAGCGGAACATTTCTTTTGCGTTCCGTAGGGAGGTATCTGAAAATGCTTTTGTCTAGAAATATACAGAACAGGACAGATCGTTCCCGCGCCGTCGAAATCGCTTAAAAATTTCCTTCACTTTCCTGAAGAAGGGGGCAGCCGGGTTTGAACCGAGGTTACTCGATCTGCAGTCGGAGAATGCTCTACCACTAGAGCTATACCCACTTAATCAGCGAACCATTGCTTTTGCGTTCCGTAAGGAAGGTATCTGAAAATAACGTCTGAAATATACAGAACAGGACAGATCGTTCCGCCGTCGAAATCGCAAAAATTTCGCGCTTCACTTTCCTGAAGAAGGGGCACCCGGAGTTTGAACCGGGGACCTCTCGATCTGCAGTCGAATATGCTTTCCGCGAGCTATACCCTTGTCAGCAGAAACATTTCTTTTGCGTTCCGTAGGGTATCTGAAAATAACTGTCTAGAAATACAGAACGGGGTGAATCGTTCCCGCCATCAGAAAATCGCAAAAAAACCTCTTCTTTCCTGAAGAGGAGCTTTGAGTTTGAACGGGGACCTCTCGATCTCTCCGGAAATGCTCACTGAGAATACCCCTTACGTCAGCGAACCGATGCCTTTGCGTTCCGTAGGAAAGTGCCACCGAAAAATGCTTTGTCTGAAATATACAGGGAGCAGGACAGATCGTTCCCGCAAAATTAGAAATCCTTAAAAAAAATTTTCCCTTCGCTTTCTGAAGAAGGGGGCACCCGGGTTTGAACCGGGGACCTCTCGATCTGCGAGTCAAATGCTCTACCACTGAGCTATATATACCCCTTGTCAGCAGAAACATTTCTTTGCGTTCCGTAGGAAGGTATGCGAAAATGTCTTGTCTGAAATATACAGAACGGGACGAGGTCGTTCCCGCCGTCGAAATCGCCAAAAAAATTTCTCTTCACTTTCCTGAAGAAGGGCACAGGTTTGAAACCGGGGACCTCTCGATCTCTGCGATAAATCGCTTCACACTGACTATACCCTGTCAGCGAGCCATTGCTTTGCGTTTCGTAGCAGAGGTATCTGAAAAACCGCGCATATAGAAATATACAGAACGGGACGAATCGTTCCGCCGTCGAAATCATAAAAACACCGCTTCACGCTTTCTACGAAGAAGGGGGCAACCGAGTTTGAACCGGGGACCTCTCGATCTGCGGTCGGAAATGCTCTACCACTGAGCTGCCTGTCAGCGAACCATTGCTTTGCGTTCCGTAGGAAAGGTATCTGAAAATGCTGTCTCAGAAATACAGAACAGGGCAGATCGTTCCGCCGTCGAAAATCCTTAAAAAAAATTTCCCTTCACTTTTCCTGAAGAAGGGGGGGCGCAGGTTTTAAGGAACCGGGACCTCTCGATCTGCAGTCGAATATGCTCTACCACTGAGCTATACCTTGTCAGCGAAACATTTCTTTGCGTTCCGTAGGAAGGTATCTGAAAATGCTTTGTCTAGAAATATACAGGAACGGGACAGATCCGTTCCCGCCGTCGAAATCGCTTAAAAATTTCTTCTTCACTTTTTCACTGAAGAAGGGGCACCCGGGTTTGAACCAGGGACCTCTCGATCTACTGATCCGAATATACTACCACTGAGCTATACCCCTTGTCAGCGAACCATTGCTTTTTGCGTTTTCGTAGGAAGGTATCTGCTCCTTTGTCTAAATATACAGAACGGGACAGATCGTTCCACCGTCGAAAATCATAAAAAAATTTCCCTTCACTTTCGAAGGGCACCCGGAGTTGAACCGGGGACACTCTCGATCTGCAGTCGAAATAACCATACTTGCTGTCAGCAGAAACATTTCTTTGCGTTAAGTAGAAGGTATCTGAAAATGCTTTTGATAGAAATATACAGAACAGGACAGTCGTTCCCGCCGTCGAAATCGCCAAAAAAATTTCTTCACTTTCTGAAGAAGGGGCACCCGGGTTTTGAACCGGGGACCTCTCGTCTGCAGTCCGGAAATGCTGCTGAGCTATATACCCCCTTGTCCAGCGAAGCCATTCGCGCTGCGTTCCGTAGGAAGGTAACTCTGAAAATGCTTTGTCTGAAATATACAAGAACAGAACAGATCGTTCCCGCCGTCGAAATCGCCACTTCCTTTTCTCTTCTCGTGTGATAGAAAACTACCTTTTTGTATTTTTTTGTTCAAATAGTTTTAATTTTATTTCAATTCTTTTTCTATGCCTATCGGTGAGGAAGGTGCTTATGCGCATGCTCGTGGACTCCATATTTTTCAACAGTTTTTTTCCAACTGCTTTTATCGTATCGATTTATTGTGTCTGTTACATCCTTTTTTACCCTTTTCAGACTCTTTTTTTTGATAATAATTCAAACATACTTTTATTTTGTAATCTTTTTTTGCTTTCATTCATTTATTTATTTTATTTTATTTATTTATTTTTTTTTTTCATGAACACTTACTGATAGGCAATGCTTACTGATTTGCTATCTACTTGTTATGGTGTGTAATGCATATTTTAATGCATTTCTTTTCTTTTACTATATTTTATGTTTTCCTTTTTAAATGGTTTTTTTTTGTTCTTAGTATTTATACTTTTTAAATTAAAATATAATTTTAAGTTATTATTAGGTTATTGTTTATTTTACCTTAAGTGACTATTGCTCATCTGAGGTCATGTGACCAAAATTTTGTATAAACATATAATTTTTTATTTCTTTAACAGTCTAATATATTTTAGGAATAGTAAACTAAAATATTTGTACAAAACCCAATTGATGTGCAAAAGTATTTGTGTTTCTTTTTCTATAACTCAAATTTATTTTTTATTTTGTCTATCTCTATTACATATTAATTTCATTTCTTAAAATTGCTTTATTTTAATTTATCAGTTTTTCTTATCTATAACTCTTTACAGCCCCACGTGCAGTATACTACAAACATGCATATGCATATTAATTTCTTTAAACCTTTCTTACATTCCGCTCTTTTTAATAATTAGTAATGATTACGTTTTCAATAAAATCTCATTGCATTGTAATTGTATTAGTTGATAAATAATTCGCTAAGTTTTTTGTTCATTACAGTGGTTCCCAAAGATTTTGTCTCATAGACCTTTTGCCATGTTTTTCGGTTTTGGGTAGACCCTTGCTTACCTACTATTGAATTTTTGCAAATATATCAACTTAAATGTTTTTTTACAGCTGGTATAGAGCTACTCACCTTAAAAGATTTAAATTTCTCTTTTAAGTGAAGTGTAGTGTTAAAAATTAAGAAGCACAGTTAATTAAATTAAAATTTAATTTAATTAACACATGAAATAATTGTTACATGAAATATCTGAGGAACAAACAAATGCTTTTATAAGGAGGGATGAATCTAGTGCTCCAGTAGCAAATAAATTTTCAGCATTTATCAGGTCTTAGGATTATGTCTTATTCAAATCCTATCTTAGGATAAAGTTAATCCTAAATCTCTTCAAAGGCTAATGCACAATTATTTATTATTTTTTATTTTTAGATTGGCAATGGCGCTGAAACTCCTTTACACTAGGGAAACTAATTAAGAACTTTCAAATGATGTTCCATAATTCGGGATAAATAATAGGCATGTCTTTTTAAATCAAATATTGGTGAGATCTGTTTCTAATCTTTAAGATACCTTAATGCTCTATCACTTGTCACTACGTATCACAGCTGTATTACCAGGAAGAAAACTAGTTTATTAACTAACTTCTATAACGTACTGCGTGAAGAAACTGGGGTTACACTAATAATCGTGATATAATTTGTCGATCACTGGTTATGAAGCACGTGATCTTAAGTAGTGGATTATCGTGGTCCTCACGTCTTTAAAACAGTGGTATGCACGTATTTATATTGCGGTGGACTCCAATACTGTACAGCAAAGCAAAACATTTATATATATATAATATATTTTAAGTGGTATATATAAATTTGCATCATATTAAATAATTTTAAGGATATTAAAAAGGGTAAATATACTAAAATTCAATTACCAGAATTCTTGATTTCTAAGGGATTCGTATTGATTGTTTGTTTTTAATACCGCCTTTAAGAGCTATACGAAGGCTGTTCGTAACAAAACAGCGGTCATTTCGCTCTACATATCTAACCATGGTGGGCTGGTGCCTCGTTTTCCAAACTTCCACTCCTTACCAGCACGAGAACTTCGAGCCTCGACATATTTAACTTGTATCAACTCAGTTACATGATGGTTCATTAGTAGCAACTGGTCTTAAACTATGGAATTTTTGAGAGTTTTCAGAAAATTCTCAAAATTTTTTTTGCTTTTTGTATGAGATATTTTGTTGCCCTTTTTATGAAATCAAGATTCGTTTCTCGTAAAGACATATTGCAGAAATTTATAAATCCCTATAATGCTACCGAAAAATTCCTCGCATAATATTTACTCTTAGATATATACTGTCCCAGAAAAAAGGTCTTTTGAAAGTCTATTGCACTTTTTTCATGTGGTATTAACATAGTTCAGTGTTTCTCAAACTTTGAATATTTGCTATCCAATTTTCACTCATAATTTTCATCGCGGCCCCTTCCATACAATAACAACACATTGAATTCGATAATAATGTACTTTAAAGTAAAGCTACAATACGACTTTAATTATAAACCATACTAGTTATCAAGATATGTATTAAATTTTGTACATGACAAGCCCATGGGATCACTAGTAATTATTAAATTTGTTCTTAACTTAGTATTGAAGAATAATTAATCCCATACATAGTGCAGTACTGATACATTTATAAGTATATAATATAATTGAAAATGTGTATTTTTTTATTATTTCAGGCTGCATTTTTTTTTTATTCCATTCAGTAAATTAATAATTTTTTAAATAATCTTTTGGCACAGCATTTCGATATGCTTACCGGTTAAGATTACGCCACACCGGGGTGCACGGTTTGAGAAGCAGCTGACATAAATAATGATTTAACACAAGCACTCAAAAAAGGAAATAGGATAATATTATATACGATTTTTGTCATTACATACTTATTGAAAAATAAATCGTGGAATTTTGTTTAAATACAGTAAAACAAACAAAAACATAAAACTAAAAGAATTTCAATTTTAAAATTTGTTTAAAGCTTTTAGCTTTACGTTGGCAGTGGCCCGTGTAATAAACATCTAAACAGTTAACCCCTCCACCAACGCCTTTTGAATAGTTAGAGACCCAGAAACTACTATTCTTGTTATCTCTCTCTCTCTCTCTCTACATCGTAACCACTTACACTATCTTTCCCCATCGACGAACAAAAAAATTCAGATAACACCAATCCAATTTCCGAACAAAGCATTTCTCTGTTAATGACAAAACAGCATTTATTTCTGCAGCAAAAGCTCGAAAGCCAAGGACATAATGCTTCAATACGATTTAGAAGACGGTATATGAAGAACGCCGCAGAAAGTATGCATTAGAAATACAAAAAGCAAACGTTCAGGAAGCACAGGCTTTCAAACTACCCAGCTACAATAAAACCGCTTTTTTACGATCTTTCTCTTCCTCCAGGGACTTGTTACCCAATGAAACAGACTACAAGCCATAAACCGAGTAATTGGCACTGAAATTCGGGCCATTTGGCTTGTTTGGCTCTTTTGCAAAAGCCAGTTCTCAGCGGAAGATATATATACCATGGAGGTTGTTTTCTTGCTTCACCCCTTACAAAGACAATACTCGAGTTTCTTAAATTTAGACTGTATTAAGTTTGTTGATTTGTAGAAGGCATTTTGGTTGTTATACTCAGTGAAAAAAGTTTTGCAATTGTTTCCTCATTGGATTTACATTAATAAGCAGAATACCTTTACAAGACAAGTTTTGATCTCTAGTTATTTATGTATGAAGTGTCCGACACAGTTTAGAATATCAAGATTTTCCTAATAAAATACTTGGTATAAATATTAAAATGGCTAATTTTGTTTAATTGACATTAATAGGCAATGATATGCTTTCATTTTGATTTACGTAGTGGTCTGAAGCAACAACAAGGGGGGAGCTATTGGTGACAGACCTCATAGTGAACCAGATGCCAATAAGCAGGGGCTCATTTTAATTTTATTGTGTGGTAATATGCGTCTAGGTATCAGGAAGTATGATATGACATAGGTGAAGAACCCACCCTGGTTCTCTCAAAAACTTATCTCCTAACTTTGAGAATTAGAGTGTGTCCGTGCATTGCTTTCAAATTGCCGATTGTTAAAAAAAATAACTAATTGTAATTATTGTATTGAAGTAGTTTATAAAAGAAATTTAACACATTACTTTATAATTAATAAAAATAAATGAATTGTTAAAATTTAATGTGTGAAAAAAATCTAAGCTAAGAAAGTTTTGCAATGTGAGAAGTGGCGGAACGAATTCTAGTCAATTTAGGTGTAGCAAAGTAGTCCGTGTATAATGATGAAATTTGATGACTTTGGTGTCGAGAGGAGCTTTTGTGATTGGCTAAACTGAACGGTCTGCTATTTTACTTAAGGGTAGTTCAATGAGCTCACTCAACCATTAAATAGTTGGCAGTTCAAGTGAGAACTGCATATATCAAGATATTACATAAAGTTTAAAAACAAAAATAACTTAAGGCTACACGGTACCATTTTTCAAAAAAAAAATCTGGAGACAGTAACAGTTAAAATAATTTATGTTTTACATCCAGATTATATTATTAAGTTGATTATGATAGTAAAAAGTCAGTTTAATCAGTTTTAGTCAGTTTTTTATTCAAAAATTTTTGCATAATATTGATAGCATTTGTTACGACGACAGTTTATTCAACTTAATCTTAACCTAACATTTTCAGAAAAGTTTTGAAACACAAAAAGTTTATGTACAAAATAATAATGATGCTAACTTTTAATGCAAAAATAGACAGGAAGTTGTTCATAAGAATTTAATTTTTTTCCACTAAATCTGTGGCAGTTTGGGAAGTTTTTAACTTTCTTGTTGTTGTATATTCCAAAATACTAAAATATAGTACTGCAATATGTTTAGTATAATGTGCAAGTATACTTGAATTCAGAATATTTGTATTTGGAAGTATAATTGCAGTTTTAGCTAATGACTTATTTTTAGATGCATCATTTTCAGAGGTATTCTATCTCTTCGCGAAATATTGTTTCTCACAGCAACCTGAGAATGTTTTGGCCATAGCATTTTCTCAACAGAAAAAAATTAATGAGAAATTCTAAGTTATATAAACTATTTTTTAAAGCATAAATTGATCTTGAAATCAATTTTAATTAATTAACAATGAGAATTAAAAAAACTCAAAACATAATCTAGTAGAAATGATTTTAGTAATGAAAATTGGAATTAATAAACATTTCACATTGAAAGAGTTTATTGTGCTACAAAATATTTTTTCTTATTTCCCTTTAAGAGTGGAAAAATGCCTTAAAATGAAACCAAAACCGAAAACATAGCTCAAATATCTTAAAAGCTAATTTTCTAACAGATCTGAATTTTAGTGGCAAGCTTCTCAATGATATGAGCCACAAAAATGTAAAAAAATTATTTTCATTAATTATGAAATTTGTAGGGTGCTGTGTAGTCTTAAGATTTATAATGAATTAAATAAAATTTAATAAAGACAGTCTATATTAAAATTGATCTAGATCAGGAGAGTATTTATCATTATTCATGATAGATCAGTTAGTTGAGATCGATTTTGTCAAAAAATTTGACTGTGTTTCTCGTGATTGTATAAATCAGAATTCTATAGTTGGTAATTGCATTTGCTTATAACTTCACATTAGTACTAAAAAAAATTATTGGTAATATACATCATATTGCCAAATGAAACGACTCTATTGTAGTAATATGATATGACCCTCATTTGGTAAATTTTAATATCATCTAATGCAAACGAGTGGTCGTGGCCAGTGTTGTCGAGTCATGTTTTTTAATCCTGGTGCCACTGTGAAAAGGCTGATTCACGTAATATTTGTCAATGTTCAAAACCGTCACATACGCTTGGTGTGGAAATTTGGAAACTGAGTTACTAGTTCTGATGGTATCCACATCGTTTGACCTAGTTTTAACAATATGAGGTGCGTCACCAATAGTCATGAAATAGCCTCAGAATACGACGTAATTAATGACATTAAATTAGAGATATAGTTAGATTTAACATAAAGCATTCCAACTGACACCATGTCTTTTTATATGGAAAATGAAATAAGGACTTGAAACTTTAACCAGATACCTAAAAATCTTGCGAAATCACCAATAAAATCAAATGTGGTCAACAAACAGGTCTTTAGTGGAACTGGGTTCGAATTCATGACATGCCTACCATGATCCAATACCTTGACCACCGGGCTACCGCAGCCCATGCATCTTTCAAAGCCCCGTGGCTTTAGTGGTTGAATATTCGATGATGTGTGTATCGCGTTTCCATACCACAGGTCCTAGGTTCAAACCCCGGGCTGGTCAAGGTTGATTCAGCCTTTCAGCCCTTCAGTGGGTCGATAAATGAGTACCAAGATTGTGCTTGGGAACTTAACACTGGGGGTTTCAGGTCAAAATGGCCATCTGACCGGGAAATCTGCTCAGGGCCCAAGGTCACGTATACTGAGTACGGACATGAAATATATTTTGCAAGTATGAGAAAAATTCTTTTAAGTTATATGAACCATTCTTCATAGCATGGCAGAGATCACTTATAAACAGCAAACATTTTGTGTGTTTTTTTGTTGTTCCACAATTATAAAATAAGAAATAGTGTGAAAACTTTAAAATTGAAAATTAAAATAAAAACCTTCCACTTTCGCATTCAGTTAAGTATTATACTTAGTTATATACAATAAAAAAAATGTATCTTTTTTTTAAAAACATTTTTGGCAAAAAAATTGACAACTTAATGGGTTAAATGCGCAATGCTTACGGCGGTGTTTCTCAAACTGTAGGGCGCGCCCCTCTAGGGGGGCGCGAGCATGTTGAAAATTCAAAAACAAAAGATTATTCTAAAAAATTATAAATTTATTGAAAGCAAACAAACTACGTTGTGACATAATAAAAAAATAAAATACATATTAATACTGATATAATACACTTATAAATGTATTAGTACTATAATCAATGCATTTTACAATTTTAATTTAACAATACTTAGTTAAGAATGAGTTTATTAATTACCAGTGACCCTATGTGGGATTCTCATATATAAAACTATATACAAAAATTGACACTAATCTTAATCTATTAATTGCGGATTAGAAATTGCGCGATTCGTTCCCCAATGTCACCGGTTAACACGTAAGCGAGTGTATGTGGTGTGCTGGGGGAGAGGGGGTGAAAAATTAATAAATAAGCAAATCCTCTGAAATAAGTAAATCCTCCACAAACACTGTCAAGGTCACTTTATTACATTGTAAAGCCTTCGGAATAATTTTATGGATAGCAGTGTACAGAAAAGATCGTACTTCGGAAAGACATTACGTCCGGATCGGTCGCTTTACTGGCACAACAGACATTTGCGCGCATATAAGCCGGAGGAGGTACCCAGGAAGGTTAAGTCGTATTGTAGGTTTAGCATCAAAGTATAATATAATTGAATTAAATACATTATTATTTGTATGGAAGGGGGCGATGAAAATTATGATTGAATATTGGGTCGTAAATATTGAAAGTTTGAGAAGCACTGACTTACAGGCTGGCACAAAAGTTATTTGCCAAAAATGGGATCACCACTCCAAAAAGTTTAAGAGACCCTCTGATTTACACTACTGTGATAGTGTGTGCGATTTAAGATAATGATATTTTTATTCATTTTTAAACAGAAAAAAAAAATCTATACTCAACACAAATGAGAGAACAAAACCAGCAAATGGAAAAAAAATACATATATCTTCTATATTCTTACAGAAATAGAAAGGAATAACTATATAAATGTTCTTAGCTGTATATCACGTTAACGGAAAAGGGTTATTCCCTTTTGTCAGTCTGCTTGTTGCATATAATGTTTTGCCTTGTATTAACTGAATGTATTGTTCCAGAATGAATGGGGCTTTTACCATAAATCATTCGATTCTGTTACAATGTTGTAAATGCTAGTCATTTACTAGATTCTAAAAAAACTGGATATCACAAGTTATTTTATTTATTCACACAGAAAAATAATAAATTGTTAAAAGACTGGAAATGTTTAGCATTTAATGTAATATAATACATGAGTTATGGAATAAATTACATTGAGATTGTTTAACCCTTTATCCACCGCGTTATGTTTTACTGCAATTTGTTTCATGCAATATTTTATTTTGAATTACTACATTGAAAATTAAGGGATACACATGAATAAAACGCTAAACTTCGAAAAATTTAATTTGTTAAGACTATTTAATTAAACTAGTACCGTCAGTCCACAATGGTCTAAAACAGAGGTTCCTAAACATTTTGGTATCATAGAGCGCTTGCAATGTTTTCTGGTTTGTGGTAGACCTGCTTACTAATGATGAATTTTTGCAAATTTATCAGCTTAAATGTCTTTTTTGACCTTCAGTGCAGAACAACTTTAAGAAGGGGACACAGTACGATTCAGGTGGCCAAAAAATCGGTCAAAAATCAAATCGACACCTTATGGTATTTTATATACTTCTCTATACTCTCTACCAGGCCCCAGAAAGCTCTAAGAAGTTTTAAAAACGCTTCGGATTACATTGATAGCTTTTACGTTCGTTTTTGTTCACAACAGTAACCAAATCAAACATTTTAAACTGACTTATCTCAGAAAGATAAAATAACTAGTTTGACTTCTTTTAAAATGCTAAGGCTTTTCTGTTGGCCGCTAATATTTGGAAATTTTTCACCTGTTGCTAATAGTAAATGGAATAAAGTTGGTATGCATTCAATCAAAAGAAGCGATACTACTTATTTTTTAAAATAATTGAATTTAGAATTTACACGTCTTTTAAGGAATTTTCATTAAGCATTCATAAAAATAAGTATTGTACAAATACCAATCATGTTATAGCAAAACCCATACCAACTTTTGTTATAAATAGTTTGACGTACCTGTAAATCAAATTTCATATATGTGCGTCAAATTTTGTAGGAGGATTATCACTTAAAAAATCACTTCATAAATTTAAAATTTTTTCCTTAAAAAATTCAATCATTAGCATTTTAAGAAATTTTGAGCACAAAATCTGTTTCACATAATACATACACATAGGGGGCAACCAAAAAAATTTTGAAAATGATTACATTAAAAAACTTTATGTAAATCGTACCGTGTCCCCTTAAAAGAATGAAATTTCTAACTGTAGTGAAGTAAAGAGGGATTATTATTTAAGAAACGCATGTTAATTAATTAAATAAAAATTTATTTAATATATAAACTAACTAAACAACAAACAAATATTCTGATTGGGAGGGAGGAATCTGGTGCTTCAGTAACAAATTTTCAACATTTGGTACCAATCTTGACAGATTTAACTTTAAAATCCTAGGTGGGTAGTAGCGTTGAACATTCTGCCCCTAAAACTCATTATGTTCTAAAAATGTGCTAAAATTTATAAAATTTATATGTATGAAATCAAGTGAAATGAAATCATATAAATACGATACTTAACACTAAATATAGACAGGTTGGAGATAATAGCCTTTGCTGTTCCAAAAATCCCATATAAAGATATTAACTGTAACTGTAACTACACAGGCCGTATTATACAAATATTTTTTTCTGTACACCTAAATCTCCCTTAAATAGTCGGGCTTTAATTACAACATTCAATTATCATGCAGATTTTGATTTTATAAAATACTTAAATCTTAATCATCGCAATTTTATTAATGTACCTAATGTTTTAATTAATACTATATAAGCAACAAATAAGGTACTTAAAATTTAACCCATAATCAAGGGAGAAGAACGATACCTGTCTTGATAATACTCTCTCCATAATTCTTGACCGTTCCAAATTGAGGACTTCTGAGTACAAAAAGAAACTTTTTTAATGATTAAAGATATTTTTTGAACGGTAAAACTTTCGGAGTAATGGAAAATGGCATCCTTTAAAGTTAGTGTTTTATTGGCCATGTAAAATACAGTCGAACACTCCATATTACGAACACTCTATATTGGTGAATTTTTCTTATATAGTGTGAACTTTTCCTGGAACTAAGAATATTTCACGATTTTCTTCGTAAAATAGCCTCCCTATAGCGAAGTGCATTTTCTATATAATGAACTTTTTTTCTTGTGATTCCATTTTTAGTTATCTCTATTTTTAAAATATTTCTAGATATTTCAAGTTGTTCTCTCTCTTAATATATTTTATGGAGGTCATAAATCTTGAACTAGTTTTATTAGTTGCCTAACTCGCCGAGAGAAATAGAATTCTACACTTTTCATGCAAGAAATGCAACCTTTAACCCCATTGTCCAATTCACTGGAAACATCTTCGATATGTTCTTCCACCCTTAATGTCCTCGTGTCTTTGAACTAGTCTCCGTTCATTTGTAGTGTTGATCCGCTATACTAGTAACTTCATTTCTTGTACTTGAAAATATCAAAACGTAAGGGATTGAGCATCAATGAAAAAAATTTAATTCTACAGAAAGTGGATGAAGAAGGTGTCAAGAAACTTTCCTTGCAGTTTATATTTTCTTTTTCTTTTTTTCGTCTGATAGGCAAGATATATAAAAATAAATATATATTAATTATTCACAAAATGGAGTGAATAATTCCCTTTTTTGTAACGTAGTGTTAATGAATTTAAAATTTTGTTTTATGTGGTTCATAAAGAAAATTGAAAGATGAAACTCTATATAACGAATTTTCCATATAACGATTTTTTTTTTCGGGATTTAGCGACTTCGTTTTACAGAGGTCCGACTGTAATACTAAAATAAAAATGATGATCACATTTCTTTAATTTTTAAGATATTGCCTGATTCTACAGTAATTTAATTATTTCGGATTTATTACATAATAATGTAAACTAAAATTAAAGTTTCGTAAGATTAACTTCAAAAATATTTTGTATTTCACTTGTAGAGTGTTTCTACAAAACAAAATATAGAAATATTATTTTTAGAAAAATAGTCACCAACAATTATAAACATAAGCTTAAAGTATATTCACATAAAAAGAACAACATTATTTTCTCCATTAAAAATATGTTACCATCTTTCTCAATTTTAAAGTGAGTGAAAAAAACGTCGCACTGTTCAGCTACAAGAGGGCTTTTGGCAACGAACCACGTAATTTTAAACCATGGCTAAGTGACGTGCAGGACACATGAGCAGGCACCCCCTCTCTTAACTACCACACACCACAACGGGAGGACTTTTGAGCTCTCGACAGATTTAACGTACATCGCACCATACATGGCGGGTCTTTAGTCGTACTGGACTCGAACTCGTGACAAGTCCAGCCACGATCCGATTCCTTGACCACTCGGCTACCACGTTCACACTCAATTTTAAAAGGACTTTCATCATGTAATTAATTTAATTTTACGTAAGGTATAGTTAGTAAAAATGAATCATAAAAGTGGGCCCCAACTTCGAAGATGAAATTACCAAGAATGAGATTTGCTTAAGGACCCACGCCCCTCCTAACTATTTCAAGCTTTCTCAAAAAAAACCAGCATACTTTATAGATCGTAATGTTAGAGATATCTCCAGTAATTTCCAGAAGCATCCATAGTGATCCCAACTAGGCTGAATCGCCAATATTTTACTAATTTTCAATTGAAACTCCATTATAATGTAAGGGATGCCGTTACTTGCGAATATTACAATTTCTGTCATAAAATAAATGTAACAGAAAGTAATATTTGTTAATATTAGGGGTACTCGACTACCCTAAAATCATGGGGTTTTTTTAAAAAATTGACATTTTTTTTTTTTATGATTTTATTTTACAGGCCATCTTATTAGCTTAAAAAAATATCAAGTTTTTTTTTATTTCCCATTCACTAGAACAAAAATTACAAGTGTTTTAGTAAAAGCAGATGCCATATATAACTACATAAGATGTCAAACTTTAAAAATGCTTTTACTCGAAATGTGTTTTTTCCAAAAAGAAAGTTCAAACGGGGACAGCGATTGCTCAAATTTTTTAAACTTCACTTTGCTGAAATTTTTTTATTGTATGTTTCATAGCATAACAGTAGAAGTATTATAAACCTTCGGTTTTATCAATGACTGTTTAATACAAAATTTACAAGTTGTGTGGAATATAATCATTTTTTAAACAATTTCATATAAGCAACTAAAGGCAGAGTGCTCTAGTTTTTTGTAAAATTAAAATATATCTCTCTTATCTGAAGATTTCAAAAGGAATAACCAAGCAATACATCAAAAATTGAAAAAATTGAGAATTTTTTCATTTTGGTAATATTGAAATTTACAGAGCGGGCCCCGTTTATGTAATTTTGTCAATTTTTTACCCATTTTTTTCTCATTTTAGTAGCAATAATTTATTTTCTCTTCTTAATTTTTACTTGCTTTTTTCTTAAAATATTACTAAATACATCTAAAAACCACAAAAATTCCCCATATCTCCATTTAAAAACTTGTCCCCAAAGTAGTAGGGGTCTGTAAACATCCAGATACCAGTGTATTAACACACTATTTTAAAATGAAACAATAATTATACAGAAGATAAAACATTAATTACACAAAATATGCTCTACTATGGTGAACAGTTTATAATTTGCACCATGAGGGGTTCATCGCTATTAGACAGACGAGTACCTCAATATTTTAAAGAAATCAGTTCATAGTCCTCAATAAAATCCCTTTTGACAATGACATTGTGATGGATAAATTTATGCAAAAAGCATACCAGGTAACCCCACTTCCAGAAAATTAATTCAATATCACATGAAACCCAATATCTGTTTCTTCCCTCTGTTGATCCTCATCACCATATAACAAACTTACCAAACAAAATAAACAAAAACTTTACCCTGCTGGGGGAAAAAAAGCAAAAAAAATTCCCCTTAAAAGTCTCTTCCAAGAAATGACATTACGGCAATAATCCAGATATCTTAAAGGTCAGAAACCTAGCATCAGGTCAAGGTTGTTGAATGTGGATGATGAAAACTAATACTGTCTGCCCTGATATAATTTCTCAGCCCGACTTTTTACGCAATCCACCTGTTCCTGCCAATCAGTTGGGTTGGCCAGAGATAAATTTAGAAGGCGTAAAGTGTGCCTTGTGTTTATGTTAATCTGCGGGTGAGGGTATTGGCATCAGCGACTGTTAAGTGCTAAAAGAATGGGAGGAACCGAAAACTCTATGACCTCTTCAAAACGTTCTTTTGTTGTAGATCTCAGATGTATGAGGTAGTTAACCTCAACGAATTGGATTACGTACGGGGTTTGTTCGATTTAATAAGTTTATTGTTCGAGTGAAGAGGAGTGTCAAAATGCGTATCGATAAATGTCGAACATGTGTGTTGCAAGGACGGGGATTTATCGTTTGGGTCAACGGCTTAAACAAAGGGAAAGGTTCTTTTTTAGTTCTTATGAGAAAAGATGAGAGATATAAACGATACGGAAAATTGACTTAGGGCAACATTTTTTGTCTGTCGAAAGGTTTTGTTAATGGATGACGAAAAAGAACAATGCATTATTAGAACCCAACAGTGATGTCATGTTCCACACACATAACACGCTCATACATATATAATCATTTTTTTAGTTATTTACATCTTATATTTCTTAAATTTTTACATCAATTAATTGCTTACGTTTAAGGTAAATTTATAGCAATCAAATATTGTTTAAATCGTGTGTGTTAACTTTCTGCATGTAAATTTATTTTATATTCCGCCATTGATGCAACAGATGTAAATTTAAGAATAATTAAAAACAAGTAATATAAAAAAAAAATTTTTTAAGTCAATTCCTACTTAGATCAACAAAGAAAAAAAAATTTAGCTACTTTTTATTAAATAGTAACAGTTAGTATAAATATGTATCTACATGTGAAAGAATCACAACATTAAATGGTAATTAATTTGTATTAATTATCATTAAAGTATCGTATTGTCATCCAAAACACAATCGTGTATATAAAATTTCAGTTCAACTGAGTGCTTTAAAACGTGAGGAAAAAAAAACCTTTTCAAGTTTTGACACAAGTCGCCAAAAGGGTCGCTAAGTCGCCAAAAAGGATGCCAAAGTGGCAGTATTTGTAATTCTTTAAATAATTCCTTTTAATCAATTAATTTTATTAATTATCATTAAATTATTGTATTGTCATCCAAAATAAGCATGCATATAAAATTTCAGCTCAATTGAGCGCTTTAAAATGTATTTTATTAACGATTAAAAATTACACCAAGATAAATAAACAAATAAATAAATATATAGAAAGTGTGAGTTAATAGTAGGAATTGTGAACAAAGCAGCTCTTTGTCTTTTCAATTTACTCTAATCATTAAAATCTATTTTAAATTATTTTTATATTTATTTATATTTATATTTTTTTTGGATGATGCAATTTTTTACACATGCACGTATATATAAAGTACGTCATATTCATAATTAATTAAATAGATATTTCCTTTTTAATGAAGTGTGTAACATTAAGATCAGATTTGTATTAATAATTCGTATTTGTAAAATGTAAATAAAATAATTATGAATGCGTTACGTGTCTGAGCGTAATTACTTCGACATCAAAAACCTCAAAAGTTTGTAACCCGCTCCGTAGAGGGGGCTGAAAGTCCTCTCGGTATGGTAATTTCGAGAAATCGGGAGGGGCCAACTCAGATGTCGAACTCGTCACATGACTAAAATTCAAAATTATGAGGCAGCTAATCGCCAATAATCTTCCTGTTGCTTTATAGTGCTACGTTAGTATAACTCTCACTCTCTGTAAAATTTTAAGTAAAATAAAACAAGTTATATATATAAAAAAAAATTTAAGTCAATTTCTACTTAGATCAACAAAGAAAATTTTTGTTTTAGCTATTTTTTATTAAATAGTTGCAATTAATATAAATATGTATGTACATAGGACAGAATCACAAGATTAAAGGGTCATTAGTTTTTATTAATTATCATTAAAGTATCGTATTGTCCTCCAAAACAATTGTGTATATAAAATTTCAGTTCAACTGAATCCCTTTTAAACGTGAGAAAAATTTTCAAGTTTTGATTCAGTCCCAAAAGGGCCAAGTGTCAACGTGGCTGAATTTTTGTAATTTTTTGAATAATTAGTTTTAATGAATTAATTTTATTATAAAAATTAAAATTATACTGTATTTATCCAAAAAAACATGTACAAAAATTTAAATCCTTACGCTTTAAAATTATATTTAAATTGGTTCCCCAAGATAAAAAAAAATATATAGAGAGTGTGAGCTAATAGTGGGAATTGAAAAAGAATTTGTACAAATTTGTAAAATTTTAAGCGCTCTGTCAGTTTGATTTTAATTTATTCGTTAATTGCCAACATGCGGCCAATTTTGCTTAAAACGTCCATTGTCATTTATATTCATAATGTACGATTTATAAAAACGTAATCAAAGCCCAATAAATAAAGCTCAAGACATGAATTTATAAAAAATTAATATAATTTAATTTTTATAAGGTGTAACAGAGAAGAAGAAATCCATGTAAGAAAACGTATTCGCTTGAGAATTTTGCTTCAAATAATCAAGGGTTCAATATTATCTTTGTAATTAATATTATCCTAAATATTTTTATTATTTTTCTTCGTCAGTCATAATTTAAATCACTGTAAAAACAAAGGTTTAGAAACACTTTTGTATGCCCGAGAGCTGTGTAGGCTCTTCCGGTAAAAAATGATTTTTAACTATTTAAAAAGATATATTCATTTTAAATATAAAAATGTTACACAATATATATAATAAATAATGCCTTTTTTCTCTCTATGTAAAAAGGTTTTTCCTGATGCTGGAATAAATTTATTACATACTATCACAACAATGCCAAAATTCAAGATAACTCGCCAAGTTGGCAACCCCGATTTCGCATGTTTTACACCCTGAATTGGCAACCACGTGCTTTGTTTCACATAATGTCGCCAATATGGTTGCGATAGTGCATTTTTGCAAGCTCTCGCTGAAAAATACCGCACGCAACGATTGCCTGGACTGGGACCGTCACGTAAACAAAAGGCGTTCCTCATTCAAAGACTTATTAATAACTAACTGAACTAAGTATTCCACTTTCCAGGAAGCTGCAGGTTTATCAAAACCTGAGGTCTTTATAATGAATTGTTGGACGATGCAGCTTCAGTTATGAATTTAACTGAAAAGGAGCGCCAAGAACAAATTTTGCGAAAAGAAAACCAATAAATAGAACTGCATCTTACATATAATGGCACACGAAGAGATCTTGGATGGATTGATGGCCTAGAAAAAGATCTCCTAGTTTTGAGAACTAAGAATTGGAGTACACTGACAGGAAGAAGGCTGGCCTGCGGAAAAGGCTTCCTGAGAAGGCCAAGGCCCGCCTTGGGCTGTCGAGCCACCGAGGAAGGAAAGATGTTACATGTAAATTACAGTGTTACAATTTGAGCAGTGAGTATGAACAGTTGTATGATTTATGGAATGGGGTTGGTCTGCCGTTAGGCGGACAAGGTTACCTCCCCCCCCTAGTTTATGCAATAAATAATTAATGCGTTTTATTTCTATAATAAATAATCAATGTGTATTAATTAATAATTAAGTGTGTAACAAATATTATAAAAAGCATTTTCATTAAATTCAATAGGATTCATTCATAAAAGATGTAATTTTTCTCTCAAAAATTAGCTTATGATTTATGTTATAAACTAATTGATTTATAGATATATTTTTTTTTTAATATCTGATATTATATTACGAGGAATGGTTCAATTAATTTTTAGCTGGGATGAACGCTTTTTTATTAACTGAATGTAAAATGATAGTTTGTGATACTTATTTTAGTTTTATAATTCGTATGGTATGGCATTTATTTTTAGATGTATAATTAAGTTATTTTATAAACTTCCTGTTTTTAAATAACTAAAGCTTTTTAAATTCCATTTGTAATAATATTGGTGTTTTGAGCTGCATGAGTGAATACTTATCAACGTCGTACTTTTGTCGACGGTTAAGTGACGAGGGCGATACCTGATCTCTCTCTTTTATGTCATGATGATGCTTTTTTTTATTTGAATAAATTTATTCAAGTTAATAAATATGACTCTGTGTATAAGACTTGATTATTTTACTGATTAATGAAACTAATCAGAAATAATTTGAATTCAATATGAAAGAACGAATCTTTTTTCTTATAGGATAG